>PISX010001454.1:0-195735 GCA_004024625.1 Mellivora capensis | reverse complement strand
CCGCGCCCGCCGCCCCGGCCTCCTCGGGCGCTGCGGGGGTCCCGGAGGTCACCTGCCCCCCGGCCTCCTCGGGCGCTGCGGGGGTCCCGGAGGTCACCTGCCCCCCGGCCTCCTCGGGCGCTGCGGGGGTCCCGGAGGTCACCTGCCCCCCGGCCTCCTCGGGCGCTGCGGGGGTCCCGGAGGTCACCTGCCCCCCGGCGCGAACACGCGGCCCGCGCGGGGAGCTGCTGCTGCGACACCCCAAAGGCGGCCGCGCCCCGCTTGCCGGGGGACAGCGGTGTCGCCGACGCCCGTCTGGTGGGTCTCCGTGGGACGGGTCGCGGGCAGGCGGGGCGGCAGGCTCCCCGCGGAGCACAGGGCCCACGCGGGGCTCGGTCCCCGGACCCCGGACCATGCCCCGCGCCCCCGGGCGCCCTGCAAATGTGTGCTCTGGGGCCAGGCGTCACCCGTGGGCCCCGCCGGACTCTCCCTCTCACTTCCGTCCGTTGTTCCTCGTTTCTGGCTCCTCTTCCCGGTGGAGAGCCCGGGGCTCCGGGCTCCGTGCCGGGCGCAGTTTCGTGGACGAACCGAGGCTCCACGTACCCTCCCAAGGGCTCGTGAAAGCGCGCCAGACGCGCAGCTGGGGCGCGGGCCAGGGACACCGCCCGCCCCAGCTCCCAGCTCCCGCGCTTCCGTAGGACGGGAAGGCCACGCCCCCAGCCCTCCACCTGCCCGCCTCCTGGCAACGTGGCCACGGGGGACTACAGTTCCCAGCATGCACGGCTCCGGACCCCGCCTGCCCTGGGTGGGGGGCCCGACGGCGGTACTACAATCCCCAGCATGCCCTGCCGATGCGAGCGTCGGGGAACTACACTCCCCAGCATGCCTCGGGCCACAGGCCCGCACGCCTGTATTTCCGGGCTGTGCTCCCCGTGGGCCGAGCCCCGACCGTGCGGGGGAGCCCTGGGAGGGGCGCGCGCTGGTGCGCACAGAGCCCGTGGCCGCGGCGGGGCAGCTTGTCTGCCGGCGACACCCTCGGCCCCGCGCTCTGAAGCCCGGGGCGGACCGCTGCGCCCGGGGACGGCCGGCGTGGCGCGGAGCGCGGCTCGTCCAGCCCGGTGGAAGCGGGCGCGTCCTCCTGCAGCGCGGGCCACTCCGCGCGTCCCGCCGAGCACAGCTGGCGAGGGGCGCCCCACGCAGGACGCCTTCGGGGGGGCTCGCGCGCGGCCGTGCGCGGCTCTGTGCCTGCGAACGCGCGTGTGAGCGCGGGTCCTGGAGCGCGGCTGGCGCCCCCGCGCCCTCCTGCGGAGAAGGCCTGCGGGCGGGTGACAGTCCTTACGGACAGTTTGTACAGGCTGCGTCTCCCCCAGGCCGGCCGCGACAGCCCCGCCTGTGCCCGCCTGCTCAGGATTCCCTCCCCAGCCCGACCGCGGCTCAGAAGCTCAGCGCTGCGGCTGTCAGGTCTTGCCCAGCCCAGAAGAAGACCCCGAGGCCGCCTGGCTCACAGAGCCTGTCCTAGTCAGGACGGCAGGAGCCTTCAGAGCCCCGCTGTCACCCAAGCAGAGCGAGCCTCCAGCAGCTTCTCCAGGACAGCATGAGCTCCCCACGGCTGGGAGTTACCCCGAGGCCCGCAGCGCCTGGGCTGGAGCGGGCGAGGGACAAGGTCAGCCTGGTCCTCACTGCTGCACAGCATCCAGCTGCTCCTGTGCGCTCTTCCCTGAGGGGTTATGTTCTTGTCCTTGACTCTGCTTTGTGTGCAACGGCTGAAGACTGAGAACAGCAAAACTAAGGAAGTCTTACGTGAAATACAAGTTAAGCCTTATTATGTCAAGAGGCAGGGAACACATGATCAAAAATTCTACTAGATGTCAGAACGGTCCTAGTTCATCATGATTAACCCTTGTGTCCTTGTGCCCGACACACAGGCGTGTGGCCTGGCCGGTCACACGGGGCCTGCTTTCAGGAAACCCTCACACCTGTCCCAGGGCTCTGCTTTCACTGTCTTGAAATCCTTAATCATTTTTGAACAAGGAGGCATGCACTTGCATTTCGAATCGTTCTCTACAAATTATTTAGCTGGTCCTAAGAGACGTTTCCTCCTAAGAGTGTCACTTCTCCTCTGTAAGATGGTGCCTTGGTCAACTCGGTCTGCAACGGAGGCACGAGAAGCTGGACCGCTTCAGCAGCAGACATGGATTTCTCACCGTTCTGAAGGCTGAAAGTTACAGATCAAGGTGCCGTCAAATTTGGCATTTGATGAAGGTCCTATTACGGGCTGCCTGGTACAGACTTCTGCTGTGCCCTCACATGGCAGCACGGTGAGGAAGCTTTCTGGGGTCTCTTTCATTAGACCAACAGCCCTATTCAGGCTCCACGTTCACCACCTAGTCACCTCCCAAAGCCCCACCTCCTAATACCATTGCATTGGACATTAGGATTTCAACAAAGGAATTTGGGGAGGACACAAGCCTTCAGAATGTAGCAATCAGTAAAAACACTAAAAGGGTCAACTCTTTCCTCCAGTTTGGCAAAATTGGGTCTAGAGTAAAGGCTGCTCTACTCCTGCCATAATAACACTTACAAACAAGCCTTGAGGGGATTAAACTGATCTTAACAGAACCCGCCACCTGCTAAGCCAAACATTCTCCGGAGGGAGAAAACCAAAGCCAGACTCTCAAGAATGCAGTGTTCACAGTGTCTGGCAGCCAATTGGAGATTATGAGACAGGTAGAGTTGCTACAAATGGTTGAACAGATCCAAGAGGAAATGAGTCGGTAAAAACAGATCAGGAAGTAACAGATACACTGAAATTAGCAGACACAGACATAAAACAGTTATTATAAATGTTATAAATATACCCCAGTATTTAAATGAAAACATGAGCATAATGAGGAAATAAACATAAGTCATAAAAAATAACCATTTGTGCATCAAAAGACAGTATCAACAGAGTGAAAAGGCAACTCACAGAATGGGAAAAATATTTGCAAATCATGTATCTGATAAGGGATTAATACTGATAATATATAAAGAACTTTAGAATTCAATAACAAAACAGAGACAACACAATTAAAAAATGGGCAAAGGACCTGAATAGACATTTCTCCAAAGAAGACACAGGAACAGCCAATAAACACAGGCAAAGGTGCGCAACGTCACTCGTCATTAGGGAAGCGCCAACCAAAACGACAATGAGCCACCACTTTACACATGTTAAAAGGAATTTTATTTTAAAAATCCACAAGTGTCATGGAGAGTATGAGGGAATTTGGAGCCCTTGCGTGCTCAGTGGTGCACCTCTACAGAAAACGGTGTGGCAGTTCCTCAAAAACTGAAGCATGAAATTACCGTATGATTCAGAAATTCCGCTTTGGAGTAAATACCCACAAGAATTGGAAGCGGGAACTTAAACAGATATTTGTACACCCATGTTCATAGCAGCATTGTCCACAATGGCCCAAAGGTGGACACTACGTGAGTGTCCATCTGTGGGTGAGGGGATAAACAAAATATGGTCCGTCCAGACAATGGGGTATCACTCAGCCTTTAAAAGGAAGGAGGTTCTGGTACCTCCTGCAGCATGGATGAATCTCGAGGACATTATGCTCAGGGAAATAAGCGAGACATAAAAGGACAAATGTTGGGAGAGTGCACTCATCAGAAGTCCCTAGAGGAGTCAGATCTGTGGAAGCAGAAAGTGGGTGGTTAGTGTCTGGTGGGGGAGCTTCAGTGTGGGAACCTGAGAAAGTTCTGGAGATAGATGATGGGGATGGTTGTACGAAGGTGAGACTGAGCTCGCGGCCACGGCGCGGAGCACCTAAATGTGGGTAAAGTCACAGACTCGGTGTTATGAATACTCTGCCATCATGAAAATTAAAGTAAAATATTATCAGATAGAACTTTTACAGATAAAAAGGAAAATGTCTAATAAAAAAATGACAACGTGCGATAGCAGATCATATATTGCAGGAGAAAAGAGTAATTGATTTAAAATAGTGGTAGAATTATCCAAATGAAGTCCAGAGAGAAAAAGAAAAGCAGCAAACAAGGACGCGAGAGGAGGGCCACACAAGTTACAGAAATTACAGCCAGGAGTTTCATAAATTTGATGAAAACTACAAGCCCATATACAAGAAGCCCAGAGAACCACCGAGCACAATAAACACCAAGAAATCCACACAAAGAACTTCACAGTGAAATTGATGACAGACTTCTCAAGAGAATCCAAAAAAGCCAGAAAACGACAGAACAGTGTCTTTAAAGCACTGAAACAAAACAAAACAAAAGTGTCTACCTAAAGTTCCTATCAAGTCAACGGATCCTTCAAAAATGAGCATGAGACCAGACTCCTCACCCACATGAAGAGAAGGTGGAAGAAACGCCTTGGGAGCAGGCTGACCCCACACCAAGAGACTATGAAACAGGTGTTTCAGGTGCAGGAAGGGATCTCAGATGGGGAACTGGACCCACCAAAAATGCTTGGGAATGAGGTTAACCTGTGGAAGAAATTGTGAGCTAACTCAGACAGACCAAAGAATGCTCCACTAGTGGGGCAGCGCTTCGCATTCAAGAGAAGGGCAGAGTGCTTTAAAAATGTTATTTCTCTCCAGACTAATTTACAAATGTAAATGTCTTTCATGAAAAGTTCCAACTGTATCAAAACAATTCAAAATACTTCTGAAGTTTACCAGAAAACAAATAATTTCAATGAAAACACAGCAGGGAGTATTTGTTCCTGACCAGGACAGGAGCCATAGGAAGCTGCACTAGTTCGGGTGTTTCACAAGAGTGAGAAGGGAGGAGGGGGGTCCGAAGGGAAGAGAAACAAGTGCGCAAGAAGAGACCCAATTTAGGTAACAGCCCAGTGCCTTACGAGAGCGCCCCTAAGTGTAAAAATAAGTAGGAGAAAGTGAATTAAAATGTTTAAATAGAGGAATGGCCACAGTTTCTTAAAAGATTTTTATTTACTTATTTGAGAGGGAGAAGCAGGCTTCCCACTGAGTGGGGAGCCCGACGCGGGGCTTGACCCCAAGACCCAAGATCGTGACCTGAGCTGAAGGCAGATGCTTTACCGCTGAGCCACCCAGGAGCCCCTGAATGGCCACATTTAAAAGCAAATGTGTCCAAAACTTTCATTATGCAGCCAGATATCAAAAGTTTTAGAAGGTATCTCTGCGTTGACTCATGATTTCTGTTTCTAGAAACTGACCCGTGTACGATGATCAAACAATATGCGCATCTAAGAACACTGTAAAACCGAGGCTCACAACTGTGAAAACGCGGAACCACCTTAGATGTCTTCCAGTGGGGGCTGGTAGAATGACTATGATTTTTGTACCTAGAAATATCATGAACATAATTGTGCAACTCCAATATATTTTTAAAAATATGTTTATTTATTGGAAAAGTAATCTGTGCCAAGAAATAAGCTGGATGCCAGAAAAACTGATGGTAAGGGGAGTGTTTGTTGTTGAGAAGCTCAGTCTCTTGGTCAGGCAGACGGACAGACGGAAGACATATCCTGTAAGTGATGCCCAGTGAGTGAATGCCACATTGCTGGGGACATCGCTCATGAGACAGAAGGGAATTATTGCTGAACATCCACTGTGTGCATGAACCTCTGTAATTCCAGGAGGCTCAATCGGTGAGCTCACCAGGATAAACGAGGGGACAGAAGGTGACCAGTGTCCATGAGAAAGTCTGGAGCCCCTTCCTCTTCCTAGTCCAGCCCTCCGTCTTCCCAGAAGTTCAGGTTCTCCTGTTTGGGGAACCTGAAGGACTCACCCGTGGAATACTGCCTGGGAATTTTTAGGATATCATCTTGGTTTTGTTTGTTTGGTTTTGGTGAGTTGTCCCTTTGCAACAGAAGTAAAGGACAATAAGCCCTTAGCAGCTAAGTTTCTCAGTTGGTCACTGCTGTTACAGTGATGGCAGACATCCCTCCCCACCTGTCCTGCTAGCCTTTGCCAGGGATGAGAGCATGGGGGTGTCCGGGGATCACCCTGACTCACTAGGCCATTGGCTCTGTGGATCCCGAGTGCTCGCTAGTCTGGTTCCTTCTGAAGGCAAGTGAGGGGGACAGACGGGGTCCAGTTGGCTGGGGACACTGGCCAGAGACAGGTTGACTTCAGACAGCTGCTTGAGTGTTCCCTTGTTTTCTGTACAAGTTCTTCAAGTAGAAACCGTCAGCCACAGGTGCATGAGACATGAACCTTTTGTTTGCTCACCTGTCAGTTGTGTGTGTGTGTGTGTGTGTGTGTGTGTACCCGAGCGCATACATTTCTTGTTGCCAAGGAAATTACACCCCGAAGTAGAAGTGTTCAGAAGTCAGTATGTTCAGAAATTTAAGCACAGTGAATCAGGGAGCTTGAAATGATGTTTCAAAGACCAAAAGGACCACACCTTAACCTTCCGAACAAACGGATAGGCAACACACCGTAACTATTCACATGCAGTCTGCGCGGTGTCGCGGCCGTGAACGTCTGTGCTCTACCATGTAGGAACCCCATCTCTTGCCCACGTCTGTAAAATAATGTTAAGGAAGCGGAGACGGGCTGGGTGCTAGGAGGCTGCCGCCCACTTCCTGTGTGATGTTGTGCAAATCTCTTTATACTTAAAGATCTTGGTCGTCTGTAAAGTTGGAATAAGAAAGCGTCCCTCCGCGGGTTATGGTGAAGGAGATATAGAGCATCTTGCCCAAAATCCGCAAAGCAGTGTGCGGCAGGTGGTTTTTAACATGCCGTGAGACTTGACTGGTAAAGCTGCAGGCATTTCATGAGCCCGTTTGTTAAGCATCGCAAAGAATGGAATCCTAGCAACTTGCAGTCGAGTAAATTATAGCCAAAACCAAAATTAATAAAAAAAAGTATCTCAAAACTCCTTACTTCCTACTTATTTTATTCTGGTTTTCTACTCCTTCTTCCTTGGCGTGTATCAGCACCTGCTGTATCTGCGTGTGGAAGCCCCATGTCTCGTGACGGGCGGCTCCCTCGCGCCCGCCCCCACTCCACATTCGGAGTTGTGCTGGCCGCCTGAAGCTGGCTGTGGTGGGAGTGACTCCACACTCCACGGATAAGGGCTCCATGGACTTACGTGTTGTTGACTGTCTAGACTTGAGGTGGTGAAGAATGCCAGTAATAGAGAGTACATGTACATGCGGGTAGTATCTGCAGTCATTGCTTCGTGAAAAGTGAAAGCATCGAGGAAAAACTCTTCTCGGATCCAGAGACCGTTTTCTGCCTCAACAAAGAAGTCGCACTTCACCAACAATGGAGTAGGTCCACTGTCGCCCATCTGTCTTGTGTGGTGTGGATCACATACGTGAGCATGTCAACCAACATACATGCTGTGATGACATTCACTTGTAGACGGTAGACCATGGCTTGGCTACGGTCCAAGAGTTTGGGGGGGACACGGACAAAAGCACTTTATGAGAATCAGTCCTTCTATACACATTTATAATAATTGTGTATTTGTTAATATTTGTAAGTGTTGTACAACACATCCTTTATCACAATTTTACTAAACCACGTGCATTTATATATACGAACATCAATCTCTGTGAATCTCCAGGCACGAGACAACCGCCAGCAGACCGCTGTCACCCTGCCTCCAGGAGGTGCTGAGCGCCAGGTGCTCAGGTCCTCTGGCTCGGGTCTCCGGTCCTGGTGGTGACGCCAAAACAGACACGAAAGCAAGTGATCTGACGGGAAAGTTGAGGCAAGTGGAAATGGCGAGACACGTTTGTGCTGGTTCTGTGTTTGATGGTTGGTTTTGGCAAAGCTATAGCATGGCTCAGCACTGTTTGCCTCCAGAGATAAAGGAGCAAAAAGTCCCCACAAGGGATGAATTTGCTCGTGCCAGCCATGGCTCAGGTCTTCCATGTCTCTCTGCTTGAAATGCTCTTGCAAGTTCTCTTTCCCTGTAAAATACATTCTTATTCCATAAGACTCAGCCCAAGCACCACATTCAGGAATGTCATCGCTGGTTAGATGCACCTTTTCTTTCCCCTCGTGGTGCCTTAGTCTAACACTCAACATGCTGTATTTTGTCTGCCAGTGTCCGAAATGGACTACAGTGTCCCCAGGGACACGACCAGGGAATTACTCATCTCTGTTTGCAGTTAACAACAATTTCCTGTTGAACTGAATAATGGTGATGTACAGAAGATAAGCTCAAGGATATGCCCTTCTGTAGTGATTCTGGGCTGTTGTCATGATACCGCTGAATGAACACGCTCTGGGGGGGAAGCCTGTCTGAAAGCCTCGCTGCATGGCTGGGGACGAGGGGATCAGAGTTAAGTCAGGGTTCTTTTTTTGTTTTTTAAAGACTTTATTTATTTATTTGACAGAGATCACAAGTAGGCAGAGAGGCTGGCAGAGAGAGAGAGAGGAGGAAGCAGGCTCCACGCCAAGCAGAGAGCCCGATGTGGGGCTCGATCCCAGGACCCTGAGATCATGACCTGAGCCGAAGGCAGAGGCGTTAACCACTGAGCCACCCAGGCGCCCCCTAAGTCAGGGTTCTTAACAGCTGGGGCTATATGTGGGATTGGGGGAGACTTGTCCGTGGGCTAGAGAGGAGTCAGGATTTATGTGAAGCTCAATGTTCAGAGATGTTTTAGGAATTGAGAAGCCAAATAAATGTTTAGGACATTGTCCAGGCTAAAAGTTTAAAATGAAGTTCTGCACAGGGGAAACACAGTGTGGAGCCCGTGGGAAGAAGAGATCTGGTCACATGTCGGCATTCTCTGGTCATAAGCCATATGTGCAAGAGTTTTGTGAACACCAAAAATATACACATGAAGTGATGATGATGATTTCTCTGTACCATCACATTCGTAGCGAGACCGGAGGAAGACTGGAGAAACTTCAGGGCAGTACCTGGTACCCATTTTGAAGTCTGACATAGATCATTCCCCTTTTCAGCAGCTCAAATAGGCAAACCCCCGTGACTTCTGAAGCACTATCCCAGAGCCAATGGGCCGAGTGTCCAAGAGTCCCTCTAAATAATTGAGTGCCTGTGGTATAGCTCCAGAAAGCATGACAATGTCCTCCAGAATGGCATTGATTTTTCAGGCATATTTTCATTATTTTAATTTCAATGTGGCTACCACACGGTGTTACATTAGTTTCAGGCGTACAATGTAGAGATTCCGCATCTCCACAGTCAGCGCTCATCGCCGTGAGCGTCCTATCTCACCCATCCCCCGCCAACCTCCCACTGGTAACCTCCAGTTTGTTCTCTGTAGTTCAGAGTCCCTTTTTTGGTTTGTCTCTTTCTTCCTCTTCCCTTCATTCATTTGTTTTGTTTCTCAAATTCCATAGCTGAGTGAGATCACATGGTATTTGTCTTTCTCTAACTGACTTATTTCACTTAGCCTCGCACTCTCCAGATCCGCCAATGTTGTTGCAGATGGTGATATTTCACTCCTTCTTATGACTGGGCAGTATTCCGTTGTATATATAGACCACATGTCTTTTATCCAGTCATCAGTCGGTGGATACCGGGGCTGCTTCCATAACTTGGCTATCATAGATAATGCTGTTCTAAACATTCATGGGTGCATGTATCCCTTTAAATTAGTGTTTTTGTATTCTTTGGGTAAGTCTCTAACAGCGCGATTGCTGGATGGCGGAGTAGTTCTATTTTTAACTTTCCGAGGAACCTCCATACAATTTTCCAGAGTGGCTGCACCAGTTTGCATTCCCACCAAGAGTGCATAAGGGTTTCCATTTCTCCACATTCCTGTCGTTTCTCGTTTTGTTGATTTTAGCCATTGTGACAGGTATGAGGGGGATATCTCATCGTGGTTTTGATTTGCGTTTCCCTGATCATGAGCGAGGTTGAGCATCTTTTCATCTGTCGGCCTTCTGGATGTCTTCTTTGGGGAAATGTCTGTCTTCTGTTTGTTTCTTAGTTGGAATATTTGGCTTTGGGATGTTCGGTTGTATAACCTCTTTCTATATTTTGGATACTAACCTTTGATCAGATACGCCATTTGCAGATATCTTCTCCCATTCCAAAGTTGCCTTTTTGTTTTGTTAGTTGCTTACAGCTTGATGAGTTTTTACCAAGTGAATGGACCCATGTAAACCTCACCCAGTTGAAGACAGAGAAAACACCAGCATCCAAGAAACCCCATATGACCCTCCAAGTCAGAACACCATCATGGAGGCGCCATTCTGACACGCGTCCCCATATGTTAGACTGTTTCTCCGTTGTGTTTGGATTCTTTCACACAATTGTGTGCGGTGCTCACTGGTAATCTTACATGTGGCAGGAGTTTGATTCTAGTATTGCTCTGTGGTACCCCATGTCATAAATATACCATAATATTTATCCACTCTACTCTTGATAAGCTGTTTCCAACTTTGGGTTATTCTGAATAATGTATGACCATTTCTTTGGAGTCTGTCCTCAGGAGTAGAATCACCAGGGGAAAGGGTAATATTCCTTTTCTCTACTTTACCTCGTTGATTTAACTAATACTTTTTTTATTTTTTTTTTATTTGACAGAGAGAGAGAGAGAGCTCAAGAAGGCAGAGAGGCAGGCAGAGATAGAGGGAGAAGCAGGTTTTCTGCTGAGCAGGGAGCCTGACGTAGGGCTTGATCCCAGCGCCCTGGGATCAGACCTGAGCCAAAGGCAGCGGCTTAACTGACTGAGCCACCTAGGCACCCCTTAACTAATAGATTTTTTAAAATTTTACCTGCATCATCTTATACATTTTACAAATTTTCCTTTTTCTTTAAAAGATTAGAATTACAAATTGAGGATTATAATATGTACCTTTGATTAATAACAGTCTCATGTAAATTAATCCTACTACCACCCCTTAGCCAATGATGTAACCTTGGGAGACAAAGTCATTTATCTCTCTCTGTGTTATTATTGTTATGTATTTTTAATCTCCACGTACTTCAGACCACATCAGATATTATTACTATTGTCCAGTTAATATCTGTTTGTAATTACTTACATATATCCCTTTCTTCCTTTCTCTTGAGTTTATGCCTTACTAGATTTCTGTGTTTCTCCCTGGCCTCATTTTGTTTCTTCCTAAAGAATTCTCCTTAAAAATTCTTCTTAAATTTTTTTTTCTTTTTGTGTATATTTGCTGGCAACAAAATCTCTCAGCTTTTGCTTATGATGGAAATGTGTTTGTTTTGCTTTCACTTGTGAAGGACATTTTCTCTGGATATAGCTCAGTCTTCGGTTTCCTCCTTCCAGCATTTTAAAGGCGTCATTCTGTTGTCTTCCAGCTCCCGTTGCTTCTGTGGAAATGTCAACTTTCAAGATTTTTGTTCCTCCTTTGAAGATCATGATTACTTTTTCTCTATTTCCACGATTTCTCTCTTTGTCTTAGGACTTCAGCAGTGCTGTTATGCTGTGTCAGGCATGGCTCGCTTCATGCTGTGCGGCCTGCGGCCGGTGCAGGTTTTCTGTCTGTGACAAGGGTTCCACGTTCCGTGGTGGAAAATTCTCAGTGTTATGTCCGTAGAAGCACCTCTGTCGCACTTCCACTCACTTCTTCCCACAGACACTCACTGCGCCTACACAGCTACTCCCCCACATTCCACGTCTCTCCTCTTGTCTGTTTTCTTTCTCTGCCCGGGAGCCTGGGTATTTTCTACTAACCACTGTCCTGTAATCCAATCCTCTCTTCCAGGTTTTACACTCAGCTTTACTTAATCAAATCTTAGTTTCAATTATTGAAAAACTTAATGCTAAAATTATTAATTGCCTTTTTTGTGGATTTGGATTTTCTGATTAAATTCCTCATCTTTGCTTCAACTTGTTAATCGAAGCTATTTTAAAGTCTGTGTATTGTGAGTCCAATAAATGGACTGTCTGGGGTCTTTTCCCATTGTCCTTTTTTTCTCAGTTCCCTTTCTTGATCACTCCTGGTGAAGCTTTATGAGATGCTGATATTTTGAATGAAAAATGGCGGAGGCTCGGGGCGGTGATCTTCTGCCCAGACAGGAATTCTGACCACCAGTGACTTCCTCCCTCACCAGGATGCAAGGCGGCTTGCTCACTTGTTTTGGTGCAGTTTTGCAAAGATCCATACTGCTCTTCTCGCTCTTCTTCTTCTCTGTTCTCTGTTCTTCTAGAATCCTCAAGATTTCCGACTGAAACCCTAGGCTATTAACTCAAGTCCAGCCACCTCCTAAACTCCATTCCAGCCCCATGACACCCAAAATTCCAGTGTTGCAAACCAATAGCTACAAGGCTTTGTGTTTAGCTTCCTAGCATCTTTCCCTGTGTGCCTTCGGGGTGTGGTAAACGCCTCTGGGGAAAGCTGCGAGTTAGACCAGAAACCCAAGCACCTTCCTATCCTCTGGAGTCCTGGCTCCTGCTGTTCCCATAAGTGCCAGGAACTCATGGGATCAGCACTTTGCTGCCTCCAGAGAGACCTGGCTGGAACCTAGCAGGTTTCTCGGACTCTAACCCCTTTCTGGGATCCTCCCATCTCAAATCTTGTCTGTTATGTCAGCCTTCTGACGTCTTCGAACTCACTTAAAAATGAAATCTGACTGTTCTACTTGTTCTACATGAAGTGTTGGTCTGTGGCTAGCTTATTCACCTTAGCTGCTGGATGAAACCTTCAGTTGGGTGGTGATGACACAGCTCAGGGAAAGCCATCCGGTGGCCACGCATTCCCCCCTGCATTGTTTCCAGTTGGGATGGAAACATGAAGGCCAAGGGTTGTCCCTGCCAACAGCCACTGGCATCCTCTGCACCATCCCTGTGACAGTGCTGTGCTCCTTGAATCCATGGCCTGACGTCAGGGCTCCTGGCGCACAGCCTGGGACTTCCTGAGAAGTCCCCCCTCCCCCCCAGCCTAACCCATGTTTGTTTTGGAGAGATGTTCCTTGGTCTTGGTCAAACTTCTACCAGCTTCAGGCAACAGCTTTTTTCCTGAAATCCTGCTTTTCCTGGCTAAAAGCAGACTGACTTCATGTAGTGGAATGGTTTGTATCTCCTCCCCAGGCCTCAGAAATGAAAAGGATAGTACTTGTGACTGAAAAAGAGGGTCATGGAGACTAAGCAAATATTTGTAAAGCAGCATAGTTTGAACACTTGAAAGAAAAGTGCAATATGAATGATTATTTTTTTAAAGCACCATATGTAGGAAATGCAATCCAGCTTTTTGAAAGAAGCGTTTTGGCGTTTCATCCCAATTTACTGATGAATGGTGACTAATGAAATGTTTGTCTGGGATTCTGAAGAGCAATCCGACTGGCTGCGTGTAGATCCATAACGTCAGTCGCTTTTGATCTTGCGGACCAAAGCATCTTATATAATGATAAATTATACCAGGTTTCAAAATCCTCCGGATGATGTTATCTGCAACACCACGGCCCCTCCTTACTATCTCCCACTTTTCTTTTCTCTCCGTGAAAGAAATAGCAGTTTGTAAAGGCTTATAAATTCCAACTCTTATCTTTTAAAATGGTTGTTCTTTTCCCTCATCTCAACATGCAAATAGACTCCCTTTCTTGAGCCTTTGATAAGGAGCCAGGAGAAAAGTTCACAAGGTTCTGAGAAGCCCAGCCAACCGGCAAAGATACGGGAGGAACTTATTACCCACCCCTGCTGCTGTGGACAGACCCTCCGTTAACACCCTCAGGAAAGCAAGCACAGCATTGTTGGGATGCCCACGAGTGAAGAAAGACGCACGTGGGTGTCTGGTAAAGGACTGGGAGCCACAAAAGCATCTATTGTCTTCAGCACCGTGGACAGCGCAGAGAAGGAGCCGGTCCCTGATGCTGACGTCAGGCAAGGCGGTCTCCAGGCGCCCTTCGGCCTGCAGTCATGCTGGTGCAGAGCGGCCTGGGATTCGCCCACAGCCATGTGTCCTGCGTGACAAGGTTTGGGGTTTCTGGCGGGATCAGCCCTTGGGAATGTTCAGTGCCGCTCCCCTGCGTGCCAGCTGGGTCCCCAAGTATAGGCCCTGTCATCCCTGCGCCCAGACTCAAAGCTCCCCTCACCTCTCTCCTCTCCCTCTGCCACCCCACAGCTCTGCTCCCTGCAGGTCCCTGGGTCTGTCACTTTTCTCTCTGGAAGTCCCCACGCTGTGGCCTGGCCCTGTGGTTGAGATGCCCGATGCCTCCCATACACCTGCTCCTCCTACCCTGCACCTGCAGCTTTAAGCCACCCTCTCCCTTCCCCTCCTCTGCAGCGGCGCCTGCCCTCTGCCTCCAAGCCGTCCACACCTTCTCCTCGCCTGCACGCACCCTTGCCTGCTCCGTGGAGCTGCCCCAAGCTTGTTGTTCAAGTCCTGTGCATTGGCGCGTTAGTACCCTCCGTCTAGAGGGCCCCACACTGTCAGTTTTAGAGAAGCCCTTCCTAGCCCAAGAAAGTCTCACAGATGGGACTTGCTGAATGTTGTCACGTTTACTTTGCAGTACAAACAATAATCAGACCCTCCGGGAGGCCTTCAGGACATCTGCCGCTCCCCCCAGGGACTTTCTGGACTGAAATCGCTCCCAGGGCCGGACTGGAAGGCACCCGGGCTGTGGTCTCCGCCGGCACATTGTCACAGGTGAGAAGAGAGGCTGGTGCTGGCCCCCGGCTTCAGACCATTTCCATCCGTGAAATCCAAGGAGACGGTAGAGACAGTGGTTAGGGGTTAGGACTGGTTTATCAGGACTAACACAGTGCAGAAACGGGCTTCAGGGAGTGTGCTGGTCGCCTACTGCCCTGAACCAATCCACAGCTCAGCACCTGAAAAGAGCATCATTTGTTACCTCCTCATGTCCGAGGCCGGGGTCTGTCTGGGCTGGTTCAGCCGGCCCTCTGCTCTGGGCCCCCCAGGCTACAGCATGGCTGCAGCCAAGTGTGATCCTTTCTGGGTCCAGGGACTCCTACAACAGCACACCTGTTAGCATCAGCATTAGGTTCCTGGGGACAGGAGGGCTGACGTCCCTCCTTTTTGCTGGCAATCCGCTAGGGGCTGCCCTCAGCTCCCAGAGGCCATCTGCCATCCCTGCCTCATGGCCCTCTGGGATGGCCACCCACTTCTCCAAGACCAGCAGGTGCCCCTGCTGCTCCAGACTCTGAACTCACAGAGGCCCACACCCCTTTGAGAGGGCTTTTCTGATTAGGTCAGTCCCACCAAGAGTGATCTTTATTTACTTGAAGTCAAACTTACCAAGGATCTTACTACCTCTGAAAATATTTCTTCATCCTTGTTCAAAATCACACTATGATCCATGGCCTTCATCATGTCTCCTGGCTGGAAGGAGTCACAGTCCTGTCCCCACTCAAGGGGGGCTCACGGGCAGCGCTCTGGGGTGTGTCTGTGACAGGAGCTTACTCAGGTCACTCAGTGTGGGTGGCGTAAATGAGCATCATGGGGTCGAGAATATGAAATTAGGAGAAAGGAGGGGGAACAGAATACTTATGGGGAGACTGCCACGCAGGCAACGTCGTCAGACCACTCGGTCCTTCTTGTCTGTGTTTCCCACACAAGAAACACTTCACAGCAAACCTGAGCTGGCCCATGTGCCCCTGGGGGGGACATGCGGCTGCCGCTCCCCCCACGGTGTCTAGTCCCAAGGCCCCGAAGCTTAAAGACAGGGGTGTGGCGGCCCCTCATGAGCACACACATCCCGGTCTGGACCCCGACCTTGGCCCCAGTCCACCTTTCGAGGGGGAGTGGGGCATTCAGAAGCATGAGGTAGAGACCCTCTCCCTTCCTGTTCCCTCCCCCACCCTACGCTGTTCCCCCCTCCCCCTGCACCTCCTCTGCACCCTCTCCCTCCCTCTCCCCTGTACCCTCCCCTGTATCCTCCCCCTGCACTCTCTCCCCGGGCTTCCCTCCCCGCTCCCGCCCACACTGCCAACCCCCAAGGAACTCTTGAACCACATTCCCACCATCACACCTCACCTGGCCGCCCTCCCCTCCCCCACGTTCAGCACATTCCCTGGCTCCCTTCTTGCCCCTACCCCATCCTGTCTCCCCCTGAGGCTATAGAGGTCTTTCCAAGGGCAGCCCTGACCACTTTGCTTCCTGTGAATCCCACCCATGGCCCTGCTTCCTTCCTGGCGGATCTACCTCCTCTGGTACTCTGGCCTTTGTCCCTAGAGCTCTGGCTCCTTCTCGCCCCAGCCCTTGTTAATGGCTCCTTCTCGCCCGCATGGCCCGCCTGCCCGGCTGCCTTCTTTCCTCCCTCCCACACCTGACACTCCGGTTTGTCCACTGGGATTCCCTTCCAAGGAACACATTCCCAGAGGACTCACGGTCGCCCTCCATCCTGGATGGACCCCTCAGCGCATGTCCCCCAGGAAGGGGCGCGCCCACTGCTTCCCGAGGCCTGGCATGCAGCAGGCACTCGCTGACCGCCCTTTACTGCACTGTGGTGGGCAAGCGCTCCAGACCTCGGGGCCCTTGTCAGGCCTCAGGGTGCTGTCAGAGAGTGGCTGACGTGGGCAGCTGCCCCAGCCTGTGCTCCCTTGGGCTGGGAGCTCGCCCTTGCGGGCATAGCCCTCCGTGGCCCTCAGGCAGGCCTGCCTTAGACCTCCTTTGGGAGCAGGGAAGCCCGCTCGCTGGGCTCCCCGGGAGCATCCTGGTGGGATTCGGGGGTCCTCTGTCTTCACAGACCCCCTCCCTGCTGCACCTGGCGGACCCCTCGGAAGGCCTTCCCTCCGACAGGGCGGGGCTGGGCGCAGGCCTCCTGCCGGGCCGGAGGAGCCGGAGGAGCCACAGAGGAGCCGCGGAGCCCCAGCCGCGTCACAGAATCGCAGCCGGTGGAGGGGCTCCGGTGACGGCCGCCCTGGCCACCCTAATCCCGACACTGAACAGGTGATCAGAAAGTGCACAGAACCATTGTTCTCCCGGAAGCCACCACCACCGCCCCCCCCACCCCCCCGGGGCTGGAGATCTCAGCCTCTGCAGGGGCCGCAGGGAACGTGGGAAGGGGAGGAGGGGGGCTGGATCCCGGCGGGCTCCTCTCCCACGTGGGGCCCCCTCCGTGACCTTGGAGGGCAAGGTCACCACTGCTGAGTGAGGGAGTGGGGAACGCGGCCTCTGAGATGCTCTACAGAGCTTTGCAGGCCTGCAGGTTCCAGAAGGCTGCTCTCCACGAGGGGTTATGACTATTTTTATGGAGGTGAAATCCACACAATGTGAATGGTTTGGTGGCATTTAGGCCCATCCCAGGCTTGTGCAGCCTGATGGCTGACTGTCACAGACAGGGGACCCTCACTCATGCCCCCAGGGCACCATCACTGTTCCCAGGGAAGGATTGTGACATGGGGGTGGCAGCAAGAGCCCCCCTGGCCGCGGGCTCTGGATGGGCTTCACCAGTGCCCGAGGGGGGCCTCCCGACAACAGGACCCAGAGCTCAGGTGGCACCAGGAGAGGCTGGAGAACAGGCCCCTGTGGGCCGGGGTGGGAGAAGGGGTGGGTTGGGGCCTGAGGGCTGCCGGGAGTCCCCAGAGAGCCAGGGCAGGCCGGCAGCAGGGCACGGGGACCCCTCGTTCCTGGGGCTGCTGGCGCGGCCTCCCGGCTGAGGCACAGCGCCCTCGGCTCCATGCCCAACGATGCTATTCATTTTCTGGAGAGGAACAGAGCTTTGGGGGGAATAGAAATGAGAATCTGGCGCTGTGGCGGGAGGGAGTGAGCACAGCACGCCAGATTTCTCACATAATCTCAGCAGAGTGGAGTCCCAGGGACCGGCACCGGCCTGACCCCCCAAATTCCTGTGCTTTCTCCCAATCTTGTTCCCAGCTGCTGAGAGGGGCTGTGAATTCCTGTTTTCATCTTCGGTTTCCCCTCCGCCCCCTTGGTACGAGGGGTATATGTTAGTGTCTGTCAATTTGCCATCCCAGGGCTACATTTTCTGGGAAAATCTGTGCTTCTGTATTTATTACATTCTCTGTAGATGCAGAAGCGATGCCTTTTCTAAAACGAGGGCTCTGAAGATGGAAATAAATCGACGCATAACATAGATTCTTGGCTCAGTGTGGCAGGTGCTGTGCATTTGCTGTTTCTGATTCCTGACACACAAGAGGCAGGCATCACAGCTCCTCAGAGGGGGGTCGTGGGGGCGTGCGAGGCTCCCTGCCGCTCCCACGCGGAGCGGGGTTGAAACGGGGAGACTGACCTTGTGACTACAAAGCCTCTGAGCCCGAGTCTCATCTGGCAAATGAGGAGCCTGGAGCCCCAGAGGTCGTCCAGGAGCGGCCAGAGTGGACCCGCAGCCCCGCGTGGGGCCCGGAGGCTCCCTGCAGAACCCCTGAGCCATCTCCCGGCCCCTCTCCTCCATCTGTGCAGATCCTCGTGCATGACCCCTAGCTTAAGCAAGGGAAAGATAATTTTTCCCTGGAGCACATGGAACGTGGTTTATGGCTGCTGCAGAGAGCGCTCTCCGAGAGACGCTACATCACTGCGCTCTCTGAACACGCGCGCATGAATAATAGATCTAGCCCAGATGCAGAGCGCCTCGTGTGCAATTTCTCAAGGCGCCTCAAGAGCCTCTCGAGGGGGCTTGCTGAGGTCACAGCCTACTTGAGCTATTCCGGGCCGGGAGAAGTAGGACTCTGCAGGTGGAGATGATGTGCTGCCGAGGGAACACTACTCCTCACCGGGGTCAGCCCGCGCCGGACCGGCCAGGGGGCTGGAGAACGGACAGGAGCTGGTGCAGGCTCTGCTCCTCCTCCCGAGCAGGAGGCTTGGACCACGTTGTGTCTTTCAGCCATGCAGGTCAGCGCTGTGGGCTCGTCCCTTCACGGGGTGGTGGGGCTCCGAGACCCCCATGGTCCTCTCCGCCCCAGAGACCCATAGCACCACCCCTGAGAACTGGGGTGTATGACCTTGACCCTGACTGCCTTCCTGGACAGCTGGAGCCTCACATGAGTCTCATGCTGGGCTCAGTGACCTTGAGCATGTCACTGCTGTGCCTGGAGCACGGAGGGCCCTCGAGTCACAGATGTGCATGTGGACCGGCCGCCCACGGTGTCTCACCATGCCATCCTGGGCCAGACACAGCACCAAATAGCTGAAACACGGAGGCCCTTGTTGGGGGTGGGGAGTCTCCAGCCTCCAGTTCCACAGGGAGCACTGGACAGAAGCCCTTCCCTTGCTCCCATTCTCGTGGACACGCAGCTGGCGGGCGTGCGGTCATGGGCCGACTGCCTCCAAGCTTCTTCCCTGTAGATTCCAGTTCCGCAACAGTTCTTCAAGGACACGGGCCTGGAGCTGTCTGTCCAGGGCTGGCCACTGCACTGCTGCCTTCTGGGGCCACAGGGAGGGAGAGTCCCAAGGACGTCCACATCCAGCCATGGAGCCTAGGTGCACCTGACCCTGCATGCGCAGGGCTTGCAGACGTGATGAAGTTATGGATCCTGAAATGGGGATGCCCCTGGACAGCTGGTGGCCTGGCACCACCACCGAGACCCTCTGAGGGGAGGTGGGAGGGACAGAGGGGCTTGAGACAAGCAGGGAATGGAGGGGTGTGGGGCCAACCTACCACCCTCTGTTTCCCCCACACACTCACTCCTTAGGAGTCACACGCTCACAGCACAGTGTCACAAATGCGGGGGCTCTCTGGGACGCCGCAGGTGGATTCTCCCTGGCCAGCCTCGCCCTGCAGCCCTGGGCTCCTCCATCATCCCTGCTGCCCAAGGCAGGTCCCCGCGGCCGGCTGTGACCACACCCAGTAGTTACCCAGCCTGCCACTGAGCACCGAGGCAGCCTGCCCGCCTCTGCCTCTGTGTCTCCGAGTCTCGCTCTGAGCCTCTCAAGGCCTGGCTGGCCGGCGGGCATCTGTGTGCTGGGCGATGCTGGCCGGGTGTGGCACACACCCACATGACCTCTCTCGCTCTGGGGAGCCGGCGCTGAGGAGGGGGACAGGAGAGAGCTAGGAGCCGCATGAAGACCCAGCTCGGGTGGGAGGAGGTCTCTGCCCAGTTCCCTGAACACAAGGGGACGTATATGAAGCTTAGTGCACACTTTTAGAAAACCCTGGAACGAAAGCTACAAGATCCGCTGAGTGCATCCCGATGCTGCCTGATGCGGACCTATCCCCTCACCGTTTGTGGGCCCATACTGGTGCCCAGTGCCTGGGATTGGAGTGCCCTGCCACAGGGCTGAGGGGCAGACTGCCGTTCCCGTGGTCACAGCTCCGCACGGAGCTGGAGTTTCTGGGTGGGTGTGTGCCCCAAGACACAGCTGAGTGATGCCCACACAGAGGCCTGGAGTTGGGGTACGCTGACCGGCCCTCCGGGGAGGCTCTAGGCGAGGGTGTCTCAGCAGCCGAGCAGTGGCTGCTCAAGACTCAGAAAGTGGCTGTTGACTCCAAGCCAAAGCCTTTGGTGGGGGGAAGGGGGCTCTGATGGAACCTGGGCCTTGACGCTTGCTGCTGTCCAAGCACACAGGACAGGGCCCCCGGTGCACGGTGAGGTGGGGCCGGCTGTGGCCAGGCAGAGACGCGCCTTCATCTCTGGGGCTCACCATCGCAGCTCCAGGCTAAGGACGCCCCCGGCATCCTGCTCGCCGGCCAACCTCTGTCCACCGGCCATCAGCCTGCCTGAGAGCACCGTGTCCAGGAGGAGAACAGAGATGTCCCCACCAAAGCAGGGAGAAAACTCGCCCTTTCCTGGCTTTTGTTCAATTCAGGCCCCCGAGGACTGGGTGCCGCCTACCCTCACTGGTGGGCAAGTCTTCTCCCCAGTTACAGTGCTAATGTCTTCCAGAAACACACCCAGAAATAGGTCCCTCCCGCCCTGGGGTGCTCCTTGGCCCGTCAGCTCGGTGGGAGAGCTAGCCTGCAGAGGCACTCATTTTGGTAAATTAGGGTATAATTCACATGCTGGAGGTCTTTAAATCTAGACAGAGAGAGGAATTCTCCTTTGGTGGTGGAGATGTGAATGTGGGAGCCGTGGGACGCGGTCAGGGGCCCTATGGACAGCCTCTCAGACACGGAGGGGAGGAGCCTGTGCAGGGGACAGGTGCCACCCCGCCCTTCCCCCAGCCTTCTGGAGCCACAGGTGCCGGCAAAGCAGCCGATCAAGCTTAAACTGGGGTTTTGTCACTTGTAAAGTTTCTATAAATCTTCAGAGGTGCGCTTTAGTCTATTTTATTAACAGAAATCCTGACACCCGTAATCTCTGCACCTCACGGGTGATTGTGTCCAACGCACCGTCCCCTCTGCTCTCCCTCTGCTCGTGTCTGTGGCTGTCTGTCCTCTTTCCCTTGGGGGCTTCTTCTCAGTGAAGCCGATTCTGACAGCCTCTGCTGGGTATCCCCCACCGCCCTGCCCGTTATGTTCCTGACTGCAAGGGGCTCCCTCCCTCAGATCACTGACGGCAAGTCACAGTGACCTTATTTGCTTGCATGATCGTTTTCCGTCTCCTACATTATTGGGGATAATGTCAGCTGTGTGAGCAACAGAACACTCACAGCAACCCGGGCTTAATAAAACCAAAGTTTCTCTTTATCTCAAATAATGTGAGTTGAGAGACAAGCAGAGCAGGACTAGTGTGATAGCCCCATGAGCCTCTGGGACTCGGGAGTCCCTGCGTGGGACCTATAACTCACACTTCAAGGAGGCTGCTTGAGCCCTGCCGTCGTACTCACATTCCACCCGGCAGGAAGGAGGAAGGGGTCGACACATCAATGTTCTCTCCCTGAGAACGGTGACTTCTGGAACTTGAGCACAGTCCTTCACATGGCCACTCCGTGCCAACAAAGCAGGGAAATACGGCCATGATTTCAGAGGGCTGTGTGTCCAGCCAAGAAATGGAAGTTTTACAATTAAGCGAGATGGGGAAAAAGGATGTTGGGCAAAACAAAACAAGAACAAGGTCTCGGACCATCTCCACGAGGAAACAGTAAGACGTGGAAGAAAGTTCCCGTGTCTGTCCATCAACACACACCCAGCCCCGAGCACGGAGCTGGCGCCCACAGAAAGACGCGTCTTAAATAAGTGAACCCCTGCGCCGCGTGCAGCCTGACGCGGGCTGCTCAGAGGGTGCGGCAGTCGCCACAATCCTGGAAAAGCTCGTCTTCGCGGTGTTGTGTCAAATGCGGAATTAACAAACGGCCACACAGAGAACGTGAGAAGACGATGAAGATTCTCATAATCTATGTGCAACTTTGTGTCTAGCTATTGCTTTCTGTGCTCCCTCTGCCCCTCCCAGAAAAACCTGTCCCTCGCCTGCCTTCCGATCACAGGTGCCGCCCAGCAAGCTTCAGGGCCCCGAGCGTGCGTGCCCCAGTGTGAGCCTCAGCCTCTGCCCCGTGTGCTTACAGACACTTGGGATGGTGTGTCCAGGTCAGGGACGGAAGTGCTCTCGGCCCCACACCCCTCAGCCCCCTGCAGCGGCTCCTGGGTGGACCACACCAGCACTGGGGTGCTGTCTCCCGGCCAGTGGGACCGCCCTGCACCCCACACGCCACTGAGGCTGGTGGCCTTGTCAGAGGCCCTCCATGTCCCGATCTCAGGGACAGTTCTGAGCTGTAGTCTTGTTTGACCCTCCCCAGACTTCGAACCCATTGACCTCCTGCTCCCTGCCCTGCTGTACGTCTCTGGTTTCCGCAAAGCCAGTCTTCCCGATTCCCTCCCACCTCTCTGGGCACTTCTCCGCGTCCTCCGCAGGGTCCCCTGCGTGCTCCTGTTTCGCATGTGTGAGGCTCCCCAGGTTCCACGCTCATCCTTCTGTGCACATTCTGGACGATTGCCCGGGAGGGTCTCATCCAAGGCCGAAGCAGCACATCCACCCCACCCCGCCACCCACTCGCTCACACAGCCCAGACGCAGGGGCGAGTCCCGCTAGGTGAGACCATCTTGGCTTGCCTGAGGACCCAGAACTCAGTGTCTCCCACGCTGAAACTCCTCAAAGTCTCCCTCTCTCAAACACTCCCATCTCTCCTGAGCCCTCTCTTAGTAAGAGGTACGTCTGTCCACAGGTCAGCGCCGGCCGTCTTTCTTGGTGCTCTGCCCTCACGCCCAGCTAAGTGCGAGTTCTGCTGGTTTTCTCACCTCCGCCTCCCCTTCTTTGGCCTGTGGGCACTGACCCACCGTCCCAGGCCTCCACCCACCTCAATCCACCACACCTCCCCCATCTGATGGTGCGGCCTCCAGGGCAGGAAGCCGCCTGCCCCCCCAGAATACAGCACCAGGAGCGAAGGGCAACTAGCCTGCCCACCACCCCAAGCCCAACCCCACAGCTATCTGAACCCCTGGCAGCCCCTGGTGCTTCCTGGAACACGGTGCTCCCACCCCACTGTCCCTCCAGCCGGCGCTGTCCATCCCAGGTGGCCTGCACTCCCCACAGCGAGGCTCCCTCTGCTCTTTCCTCCCAGTGCCCGCTGTAGCTACAACGGAGGACTCGTGTGAACGTGATCTTGTCCATCTTAGCTATGGGGCTACAGCCGGTAGCAGGACAGGAGTCGGAGCGGAGATCACACCTGTTGTCCAGGGCTGTGCCCCGGGTCTGCAGGGCACCAGGTCGGTGGGGAGCACTCCCAGCATCGTGCTCCCTGCTCCCCCTCCCTTCTCGTGGGCAGCCCTGCTGCTGACCCCGCTGCCGGCCTGTGCTCGAGACTGCACGAGGTCAGGGGCAGGCCCTCGGCTCAAGTCTGCCAGACTCTGCCAGCTGGGAGGCAACACAGGCAGGGACACATGGCTGGACAGTTTCTGCTCAGGCCGAGACACTCTTCTGAGGACCAGTGTTCCTGCCCGTGGGCAGTGTCCATGGCCATGAGACAAGGGATATTTCCACATATTAACACAAAAGGAGAGCGGAGAACTCACTTTTTACCAACCAGTCATTGGAAAAGAAGAGGCTACCATCTGAGTCTTTAAAAAACTCCAACAGGAAGCCACGGGAGAGTCTGAGAAAACCAGCGCCCCGGCCACACTGCGGACCCAGAGCCCGGCCCCCACGGTCCTCTTTGTGTCCCTCAGTCGCCCCCCTGCCGGCCTCCATCAGTCTCTGACCTTGTCCCAGAGCTGATGCTCCTGAACCACAGGTCTGCCCCTCAACACAGACCAGCCCCTAAGCCCTCAGCTCCGTGTTACCTGCCATGGAAAGACCAGCTTTGCAGCTTCTCTTTGGGGCGCTCTGGATTCCGACCCTGTGTGTCCTCCAGCCCCGGCGCAGGCTGGCTCGGAGCTCACCCACACCCTGGGAACTCCCGTGGCTGCACCCCACCGCCGGGCCTCCAGGGTCTCCCCGCCCCCTCCCCTGCCCTCGTCAGACGCCCAAGCACACACTCAGCGCCTAAAAACCACGGCTGGATTGTCTCACGGCCCTCTGCGAGTCAGAAGTCCGGACCGGTCTCCCTGGGCTGGCACGGAGGCAGCACCTTCCTCCCAGAGGCTCCAGGGGACACCCTGTTTCTCGCCTCTCCTGGCTTCTGGAGACACCTGCGTCCTTGGCTCTCGGCCCTGACTCTGTCCTCATGCCTCACAAGGCCTCCTGCCTCCCTCTCTCCCTTGTAGGGACCCTGTGGTGACACTAGACCATCCAGGCCTTCTCCCACCTCAAAACTCGCACCTCACCCTGTGTTCAGAGCCCCCCGTGCTACACAAAGTAAAGGCACTGGGACGTGGATGTCTGGGGGTGAGGCCATTACCCTCGGACCACCTATCACCCTCTCTAAGCGCAGTGCCCCCGTGTCAGCGCCCCGACTCTCTGCCCGCCCTGCTCCGCTGCGTGAGGACGTCAGGGCGCCTGCGGCTCACGGCCCGCTCAGCGCTGACCTTCAGCAGGACGGAGAATGAGAAACTCATCTCTGTGCCCAGGTAATGCCAGCGCTGCGCAGGCAGAGGAGAAATCCTCCTAAGTCGGCCGGGTGCCCCTGCTCACGGAGGGATCCTCGCAGATCCTTACCGGGACCCGCCTGTGCCCGTGCGTCTTCCGCACCCAGAGGAGCCGATTGTGTCTGTTACCGTTTACTGCTGGTTTCACGCACAGAGGCCTCCTTCCAGTGTGGGAAATAAAGCAGGAGCGCATGTTTGGAAACACATGGTAGCAGGTGCTGGGGGTCCTAAGAAGGACTCAGAGGCCAAAATAGACAAGGACAGAAAGACGTCTTGGGTGGGTGGGCGAGGGAGAGGCAGCGCAGCCGAGCCGGGCCTCTCCTGGGAGAGGGTTTGTCTCGTGTGAGGAGGGCCGGGCAGGGCGGGTCACGAGCGTCCATCCGGCAGAGCGGTGGGGACAAGGCCGGAAAACCGGCTGAAATGTCCCTGTGGGGCAATCAGAGATGCTCCCTCATTTGCAGGAACTCAGACGTTCGTGGGCAATCACACTTGGACCACGCACACTCTTGCGTGTGCGCGGTGGGACTGTGCGTGTGCTTGTACAGTCCTGTGTGCGGTGTGTGTGCGTGCACACACGTGTGTGGAGTGTCTTCCCGTGCTCTGTGTGTACCCGTATTCGCGTTTACATGTTCGTGCATGTCTGCTCTGTGTGCGTGTGTCGTGTGTGCCCATGCACGGATGTGTATGTGTGCTGTGTGTGCGTGTCACTGTGTGCGTGCATGTGTGACAGCTAGTGCACGTGGTGCTGCGTGTGCTTGTGTGTTGTGTATCATGCGGCTCATGTGTGGACTAATGTGCCATGTGTGTTTTGTTCGTGCGTGTGCGTGAGCATCTGTGTCATGTGTGGTGTGTGTGCGTGTGCCATGCGTGCTTGCGTGCATAGCTATGCTGTGTGTTTGTGTTATGGGAGTACACACGTGTGCTGTGCGGTCCTGTGTGTGCCGTGTGTGCTGATGCTGCACGGGTTGTGTGTGGTTGTGTGTGTATTGTGCATCTGCATGCGCTTGTATACACACACTCTGTGTATTGTGTGTGCACGCATGTGTGTCTACACGTTCATACTCGAGGTGACCTGGACCAGGGATTCCGTAGGGCAGATCTCCTCAGAGATGAATGGGGCCCTTGGTGACCCAGCGGCAGCATGGGGGTGCGGCTGTGGAGGAAGGGGTCCTCTCCAGGGCGGTTGCTAGAACCAGGCTGAGTCAGCCCCACCTGGGGGTGCCAGGAGGGCAGGAGCCAGGCGGGACAGAGCCTGGAGCCTGCAGGTCCCAGAGAGGGCAGAGTGAGGGTTTCGGTGCTCTGCCAGCTTTCTCCAGGGTCAGGCTGGGTTGTCCTGCTTTCCCTTGGTTTGGCCCCAACACTCCTATGGCGAGAATGACCCATGTTGGGGGTTTAGAGGCAGGAAGGAAGGCAAGGCTGAGCCGACCGACCCCCAGGCCTGGACAGTGACCGGGCGACAAGATGGGGACAGGCAGAAGGGAAGGCCGGCTGGGGAAGGAAGGTGGGAGCCTGGCCACGAACGTTGCTGTCTGCAGCGTGCATGCCCGCGGAGGCTCCCAGACACACACCCACAGCTCCCGAAGGGCTAATTTGCTGGTTGCCAGCCTGCAGGAGCCCCTCTGGGGCCTAGACGGGGTCACCTGCAAGAAAGTCCTGAGGGCCAGCAGGCCCCAGCCTCTGCTACAGACCTAAGAGGACACAGCCCTGCAGGGGAGGGCGGGAGAGGGAGAACGGGCTGGCCGACCAAGTTGGCCAAGCGCCACGTCTCCCGGGGCTTCACGTCTCTCCAGAGGTGGGCCCTGTCACCCAGCTGTACGGAGGAAGCTGGGGGCCGCTGAGGACTCCGGGTGGGGGCTCACCGCCCAAGCAGCTCACTGGCAGCACATCTACAGGGCCCGGAGCCTGCGCCCCGCTGAACACAGGAGAGGCACCTCTGCAAGTCTGCGTGTGTGGAGCTCGCAGGAGGGCAGGATGCCTGGGGTGGACGGCGCTGCCCAGGGGCAGGCCGCTGCAGAGCGACTTCCTATCTTGACTGGAAGACTCAGTCCCTCACCAAGGCCTCCGATGCAAGCCGCACGAGCCGCGCAGGGACAGGCTAGTCTGCACGGGTCTGTCCCCACTGCTCAGGCCACGGGGGACGTCTGCACGCTGCAGCCTGTGGCCAGCCCCCACCCTCTGACCCGGACTCTCCAAGGCGAAATCCCCCCTCAGACCATCAGACTGTCACCCTAGCTCGATCCTATGCTGCGGCTCTGCGTCCAGCCAATGCCCAGTCACTGTCCAAGAAACGTGGGTGGCGCTGCTGGGGCTGGGGCCTCTGCCCAACACTGCTCATTGCCGGGATTTACCAGCTGACTGGGTCCCTAAAACTCACTCCCAAAGCGGTTTCCAGAAGCCAAATGAAGCACGGACATTCAACGACACCTTCTTCATGACTTCAATTTTAGGGAGTCAGATCGTGTATTCCCTGATGGTCGTTCTTACCTACCGCTCCGACAGCGCGCTCCCTTCTGTACAAAACTAGGAAACTCGGGGCCACTGGCCTGGGGACAGAGGAGCCATCAGCCAAATCCGAAGCCACGGTGCCCGTCCCGCATGCACGTCACAGCCGCCTGCCCACACCGCTCTCTCCTGATGGCTGCTTAGAGCCACTTGGTTTACCTTCCTTTCTTTTTTCTCTTTTTCTCTTTTTCTTTCTCTTTTTTTTTAAGTAGCTTCGTGCTCAGAGTGGAGCCCAGCGTGGGGCTCGAACTCACGACGGTGAGATCATGACCTGAGCGGAGATCGGGACTCAGACGCTCACCCAACTGAGCCGCCCTGGTGCCCCGAGCTTGGTTTAAATGAGAGACACCAAGATACAGAAAGCAGGCTGAGCGGGCTCCGCAAGGACTCAGACGGAGGGTGCGGGCCTGAGGAAGCGGGAAACCTGCCTTCCCCTCCCCGGGGCAGAACATGCCGGAGACTCACATGGTCTCCCTCTGGTGTCCACGCAGAGTCTCCCAGGAAGTAGAGGACGTGGACACAGGCGCCCCTCGCTCCCGGGGAGAAGGAGCAGCGTCTGTGGCTCGGAGCTCAGCTATCACTCAGGACCCCGCAGGTCCTCTGTCTTCAGGAGCCCTGGGTTCCCTGCAATGGGTCTGTGCTTTCCTGAGCCCGGTTACAAGGTCAAGCTTAAAACGGCCACTTCCTGTCCCAGGAGTCTTGGCTGTGGCATAAGTCGGTGAGGGCGCGGTCCGTTGGGAGATGGTTCTTTCCATTTCACGGGTGTAAAATAATGAGACTTTTAAAAATTGCTCTAATTTTCTTGAGAAATCATAGAATTTGAGGTGATATCGGCAGGTATTAATAAGGACAGTAAAGCATATTTTGTAGAGCAAGTAAAGAAATAAAAACCGGGGCGTGCGCTGAAGGCGGAGAGATTCGGGCAGGAGCGGCCGCGCCCGGAAGGTAACGAGCATATGGAATAAATGAAGAGACGCGGCAAATGTAGCACAAAATTAATTCAAGCCCCTGACTTATTTCTAGGGAGGGGAGGCGTGGCGACAGATGGTGGAACATCAGGAATGGAGGGTTAAGATAAATTTTAAGAGGACAGGTGTGTAGGACAGAGTGGCCTTTTCTGATTCTGAAACGCTCCCCTTTCTCATACTTCACCGCTGGTTGGATCCCACGGCTCGGGCCCCAGAGGCCCCCAGTCCAATACACCCTTACAAACGCGCGATATGTCTTGTCTCCGCTACAGGGATGAACTTTAATCCAATCTGAGGAAGATGTATGGCTCCCTCCCCTCTCTTCAGCGGAGATGCTCAGGGTCCTAAATTCATGGAGGAGCTCCTGGTTCAGAGAGAGCCGCTGCCAGCCCGGCTGGGCTGTGATCACGGATCAGAACAGCAGTCTGCAGAGTCGTAGAGGAAGATATGGACGTGCCTGACCGTATACAGAGGGAATAATGCTATGCATCAAAAATATCACGACCAAATTAAGTGAGAAATGGCAAATAAAAATATTTGCTGCATGAAACAGAGCGACACCCACAGAAGTAAAGAAATCCAACAAAGAAATGGGGAAAAAATAGCACGGATAAAGAAACTGAACAGGCATTTGGAAACGTAAACGGTCAATAAATACGTGGGCCTTCCCCATTTCACGGGAAACGTGACTCACATTAGCATGAAAGCGGTACGGTGTGTCCGTCGGCTGAAGGAGATGCAAATACATGCAGGTGAGTATTTGGGAAGAAGTGAGAAATGTCGTCTGTCCCACATCAGTGGTGAGAACGGAAGTGAGGATAGCTTTTCTGGATGCTAATTTGGCCATTTATTTTATTTTATTTTATTTTATTTTATTTTATTTTATTTTATTTATTTTATTTTTAAGATTTTATTTATTTATTTGACAGAGATCACAAGTAGGCAGAGAGGCAGGCAGAGAGAGAGGAGGAAGCAGGCTCCCCGCTGAGCAGAGAGCCCGATGCGGGGCTCGATCCCAGGACCCTGGGCTCGATCCCAGGACCCTGGGATCATGACCTGAGCCGAAGGCAGAGGCTTTAACCCACTGAGCCACCCGGGCGTCCCTGGCCATTTTTGTTAAGAGTCATAGGAACATCCATACTTTTTCCCTGGAAACGTCACCTAGAAGGCCGTGCCCGACGTTCGGAGCAGACACACAAAGATATACTTGGGGGGCCCCACTGCATCGCCCGGGAAGTGTCTGCTCGTGGGAGATTGGCCAAGCCCGTTCACGCGCACGGCCCGTGTTCGCTGAGCGCCTCTCTCATGCTCCGAGTGTCCTGCGCCCCGGAGACACGGCGGCCGGCGCCTGGCAGAGCTGTGTCCGGCCGGAGCTCCCGTGTCAGCCAAGGACCCGGACGAGAAGCGATGAAGTCCGTCATGAACCGGCAGCCCGTGGCTCATGCCATGAAGAAAACTGCGAAAAGGAGAAGAAACGGAGAGTGAGAGCGTGTTCCTCGGCAGAGACGCGAAGCGGTCACCGAAACACATGCCGCAGAAACGTTTAACAACGACGTGGACGTAGTCTGGGATATTTTAAAATACAAAAGGATATTAGAGAGCGAATCTGTCTGTATGTGGACTAGATTCGCATTAAAACACGCAGAGACGTGAGGCCCCCGCGCGGGACCAGGCTCCCATCGTTGTCTCTGGGTCAGAGAGCTACACAGGAATTTTTATTTAAAGCTTGTATTTTCCAAAATCTATCCCCGATTGCGTACATCTCCGGGGATAATTGCTTCTTTTGTAAGACGCATGTTTCACATTTCACACAGACTTACCAGAAGCGCAAGAAGCAAGCCCAAAAACGCGTGGAGGTTTCCTCACGGGCTGCAACGGGGCCCCCTGCTCGGTTGCCTGTTGTGCCCGCAGTGCCGCGACGTGGCCCGGAGGGAAGGAGCGCGGGGGCCGGCGGGCCGGAGCAGTGGAGGGGGTCCCATGGGCCCCTCCACCGTCTGTCAGGGCTCAGCATTACACAGGCGTGGGGGAGACACGTGTGACCTGGGGAGGCCCAGGGGCGTGGGGTACTGCTCTGTCCCAGGCCTACACACATGGTACATAGGGGAGCTTGGGATCCCAGGGAGCCACTGGGCCGGGGACGGCCCATCTGAAGAGCTCTGCCTGCGGGCCGAGCGGAGCTTCCCAACCCGCCGGTCACTTCCCGGGGAGAGAGGGACATGACTGAGGACAGGATTGACGGAGACAAGGTTGCTCATCGCCCCCACTGAGCAGGAAGGAAGCATGATTCAGAGGGGTCGGCCCGTCTGCCCAGCGTGGCAGAGCAAAGCAAAGGCCAGCTCTGGGTCTACTGCGGCCTGCTTGACCCACGCAGCCCCCACAGGCCGCAGACGGCCACCAACCCCCTTTCTCCCAAAGAAGTGCTCCTGCACGTGTGTGCACCCGGGCCAAGCCAGCCCCCCCACCTTCAGGGGTGCCCCCATCCCGTGTGGACCTGACTCAGAAAGAAGTGAGCCCTGTCTGCTCGCAGCACAGTTGCCCTTGTCCAGGATCACACGGTCACAGCCAGAGTGGCAACCACTCTCATTTCTGAGCCTGCCCTCCCACCGTCTCAGAGGGAAATAATGTCCCACCTCAAAGGTGGTCCGCAGACCAGCGCGATCGCACAGCAGATCGCAAACCTCCCGTGGCAACTGCCGCGGTCCCTGGGATCGTCAGAGCGAGCACCGTGCCCAGCTGCGCCCCTGTCCCCGAGCCCCACCGGCCCACAGCCACACTCCCTTCCTGAGCCTGTGAGCTGCAGCGTAGACAAAGCCGACCAGCTCCTGTCGGTCTGCCGGTCACCATGGCGAGACAGCCGTCCCCACACGCGGACGGTGGGACTGGAGGACGTCCCGAGTGTTTTAATCCACAACAGGGAGAAGAGCAGTAATTGCTGTGGGGGCTGCGACAGACCAGAACGGAGGAGTGTGGTGAAGAGGGTTGAAATGGACAGCTAGATCTGCAAATATGTTCCAGTTCAACTGTCATTTCAAAATAGAACTAACAACCTAAAAAAAATGAGTTTGCATAAAAAAAAGGCAGAACTAAAAATACAAAGATGCTAAAAAAAAAGAAAAGTTGCTTCGCCTTGACAGAAACTGGTATCTGTATAATAATTAATATATAATATGTAATATGTAATATATAATATGTAATACGTAATATATAATACATAATATATAATATGTAATATGTAATAAATACATAATATATAATATGTAATATGTAATATGTAATCCGTAATACATAATATATAATACATAATATATAATATGTAATATGTAATAAATACATAATATATAATATGTAATATATAATATGTAATACGTAATACATAATATATAATACATAATATATAATATGTAATATGTAATAAATACATAATATATAATATGTAATATATAATATGTAATACGTAATATGTAATAAATACGTAATATGTAATACGTAATAAATACATAATATATAATATATAATATATAATACATAATACAACTCCCTGCACACTTGAGTCCTAGACACACACTCAGGTTTGTGCTGGACACAAAACCGGCCACAGCAGGTCGGCCTGGAGCCCAGCAGTGTGTGCGGCCCATCCCGGTGATCCGACCCCGAGGACTGGCGTGGACTGAGCCACACCTGGGCCCGGGGAGTCCACACGGGGTGGGGCATGGTGCCAGCACCAAGGGCTGTAGGAACGCGGGAACCGAGGCCTGGACTGAAGACGTGCACAGGAACACTGAGGTCCCGGGACAGTGACCCCGATGCTGGCAGCTCCAGCCCGACTTCTAGGGCCCCGGGAAGGGACAAGGCAAGTGACAGGTGGCAACCTGGGTGAGAGCACCCGGCTTTTAGCAGGAAAGCCGTCATCATTAATCTGCCATTTGCCGTTTGCAGTGCTTCGGTGTCCCTGGTCTGCTGCCCACCCAGGCTGATTTCCTCAGGATGGGAACAGAGCGGGTCTGACGGGTTGAATTGTGTCCCCTAAAGGACCCGTCCAGGTCCTAAGCCCTCCCCCAACCTCGAGCCGCACGGCCTCCTGCCCAGACTTGGGCTGCTCCGGTCCAGAGCGGCTTCTGCTCCAGCGGTGGGAGTCGTCGCCGACACTCACCCGCTTCCGCCAAGCGTGGACCGTTAGTCGAACCCAGTGGAAGGCGGAATGTAAGAATGTGACTGCGCTCAAAATTTCTTCTTCTCATGTGAAAACCACATGGCAACATGTCTTCATCGATGAAGCCCACGCCTCTCGGCGGGGGAGCTCACCGTGCGGCCCCGTGGGCTGCCTGAGGTCACGGCCGCACTCAGGCTGGGAGGTGGGACCCCAGCCCTCCCCGTCAGATCCTAGCCCGTCCTGAGGTCTGCTGCTGAGCGTCCGAGGTGGAGAAGGTGGGCTTGACGCAGCAGGCTTGTCGGGGAACCTCAGACCTGCAGCCCACAAACGCCCAGGGCCCCAAAACCGTCAGACCCTTTCTCCATCCCCACGGGGGTTGTGTCTGCAACGATGGCGGCGCCACGGAAAACATCCGCTCTGGGCTAAAGCACTTGGATTTGAAGCGTCCTCGCTGCCAGAAGTTCGTGTCTCTGTACCTCGGCCACCTCTGCGTGAGTGTGCAGGTGAGCCCTGCTGACACTGAGGGCACCGAAGGCCATGCTCGCTGTCCCAGAGGTCCCGCAGACCGCAGCGCCCCGGTCCTCAAAGATCGTGCGACACACGCCCAGCAGGCTGCTCGGGGAGGGACCCTAGCTCGGGCAGGACTTGTGTCCCAGACTCGGCCACTTCCCCCTCGGCCAGGCTGTGGTGCGGCCAGCCCAAGCCCTGCTGGTGGGGTCGGCCCAGCTGTACCCTGGGCCCTGGCTATGGTCTGGGGACCACACGACCATCGCTGTGTGATGGGCAAGAGGGAGGACGTCCAGTGAATTAAGGGAGCGTGTGGACCCTGGTTTAGTCAGGACACCGCGGGCAGCTCCAGAAATCCCCACAAGTTAGAAGATCAGGGCTTTGCAGGAACGAGATCTGGGTTAGCCCGGATGGCTCGGTCAGCCCTGCAGCTGCCGCTGGGTACAGGCGGGCGCCCACTGCCCGAAAGGGAGCTCGGCCAGCTCCGAGGCTTCTCACTGTCTCGGAAGTGCGAGCCGAAGTCTTGGCTAGCCCCCACCTCTTGGTGCACCCGAACACGTGGACAAGTGCCCAGATGCTGGGCTGTCTTCAGCTTGTCACTCGAGGGCGCTCCGAGGGTTTCTGTTCCCGGTGGAGACTGTCATCTGGCCGTGCGGGGCAGAGTGTCCCCCCGAGGCTTTGGCAAGAAGAGCTTCCGTCAGGGAAACAGGCCAGAGTCAGCAACACCACCACGGGATTTGCTCGGGGGAAAGTGGGTTTGCCCAAAGGACGGGTGCTTTTGTCATCATGGGGACACAAAGCTCTTCTTAAAACAATGCCAGTCATCCCCGAGAGTCTGAAGGACATTGGCCAGTGACTCCGTCTCTGGTGGCCTCCGTGTCAGGACCCAAGGCCACGGGTCTGCCCAGCACATGGGGTCTCCTTCATCTGCACACGTGCCACTCTCCCCACCATCGGGGCCTTGGCCGTTACAGAAAGCAGCAGCTTCTCCACGCCTTGAGTCCCAGCCTCCTTGGACGCCCCGTGCCACGCTGTGTCCCTCAACAGCATGTGCCCAAGGCTCTTGGCAATTTCCATGATTCACACCCCATGGTTCCTGAGCTTCCCTGGGCACGGACTGGGGTCATCTGGCCTTCCACCCACCTCGTCTGTGACCTCATGCAATATTCATATGAAGCCTAGGACGAAGCTCCTCTTACGTGTTATCCTTGCTGTGCAGACCGAAAAATTGAAACACAAAATCTGAGAAGGAGAGAACAGAGGGCAGTTTGCATGAGGTGGAGAGGCCCCAGTGCCCGCTGGACGGACCCAGCGGAACAGACCTGCCCGGTGGAAGCGGGCGCCTCCATCCTCTGTGCGAGCCCCCACCCACCATCCCCTACCACGGGGCCCGCTGCCCGGTCAGAAAGCCCCCGTAGTCCACCCCGTCCCCCCCCACTGCCACCTGCAGTCATCACTGCCCCCAGGACAGTTTTCCTTGGAGCCAGCCCTGCCGCACACCCCCACCTGCCCAGTTCGTGGGTTCCCCAGGGCACAGAGTCAGCAGGTTCGTGTTTCTGCTCCCAAGGCCGTGCCCTGCCCACCTCACCCGCTGAGCGTCACCACACCCGCTGCCAGCCGGCCCGAGAGCCGTGTGCTTCCTCATGTCCTATGCGTCAGTGATCACATCACAAACCCCCAGCTTGTGGAGTTGGTGATGCACCACAGGAGCCGGCTGAAGAGGAAAACGACAGGGTTTGCTCCAGGGTAACGAGTGCTGGGAAGATGTGGAGGGGTGAGGACCGGCGGGGCATGGGCTGGCGTGAGAAGTGACCCAGGGTGTCAGAGGGTCCCCATCGGAGTGGACACCAGCAGTCTCCCCGGGGGAAGCTTGAGGAGGTGGGGGGCAGAACCTTGTAGATGTCGGGGGCAGGGGCCCCGGCCACACAGCCAGGCACACGGACATCCAGCAGGTGGGCCACGCCTGACAAGGTGAGGAACAGCAAGGTGGTCTGGGCACCAGCTCATGGGCGGGTCAGGACGGAGGGTCAGGGTGACGATGGGGGCCCGAGCATAAGGGACTCCAGGCCACAGCAAGGGTTTGGCTTTGTTCAGAGTGAAATCAAGGCCATCTGAGGATGTTGAGTGGAGATGAAGAGCGATCCGGCTTGTGTTTCTGGGAGAGACCCGGGATGGCCGTGAGGAGAGCAGATCGCCGTGTGGCGGGGGGGAGGGGTGCGGCCCGGGCGGTGCCGGGGCCGGGTAGGGCCAGGTGAGGCGAGCCGAGAGGTCGTGCTGCGAAGGCAGGCCGGCAGGAGCCCCCTGTGTTGGGGTCGCTGTGAGAGGAGAGAAGAGGGGGTTGGCCACGGGGGCTGAGCCTCCGGAAGGATGAAGCAGCCACACCCGGGAGAGGGAAGGTGAGGAAGGAGGCTGCTCAAGGCGGCAGGGCGGAAGGTCAGCTCGGTTCCCGGCCCACGCCAAGTGCTGCGGGGCAGCTGGTCAGCAGACAGAGGGCAGCCAGGGGTCAGCAGGGGGTGAGCTGGAGACCACAGCCCGTGAACCCCTGTCTGAGTCACACCACAAATCAGAGACCAGCCTGGCACACCCCGGTGAGAGGTCCAAAAGGCCAGGGGAGGCCATAGGGAAACCAGGGCAGCCTGAGGACGTATGTGCACCGAGAAGACGGTCTGGGAGGGGCAGCCCTGGGTCACCATCACGTGCGGGGGAGGGGGGAGGACGGGAGGGGCAAGTTCCCCATGGCAGTTGTCCCCGGACCTGCCATCATGTCGGGGCCAGGCTGGTGTTCAGAGAACAAATCCTACAACATGACATCCTGTGAGGACCTCAGGCGCCGACTGGCCCAGCCCCTTCCTTCAGGCAACCAGAGCTGAATTCCAGCCGCAAAGGGTCTTGGCTGAGTTAGCAGAGCAGAGCCCGAGCTCGGGCGCAGGCCTCCAGCCACTAAGGAAGTCATGGCTTTGACCTCAGCCTGGCAGCCAGACCAGTCAGGCTGTGCTCCCCCCCGCATCCGCGCCCCACCCCCATTGACCTGCATGCCGGCTGCCCGAAGGAGAGGGGGTATCTCGCTGCTCCCGGAGGGACTGGGCGCCACCTGGGACTCAAACCTTACTACCGGCCCACGTCTTTGGGTGTCAAGACCACAGCTTGCTCATCCTATCTCCTCTTGGTCACGTTGGACCCCACACCAGGCCTGGCTGCCCACCAGCATCGGGGAGGACGGACAGAGACAACCCGTGGCCAGCAGCCCTGCCTACGGGAAGACGGGAAGACGGGAAGACCTGTGACCTGTCTTCTACCATCCACCAGCGTTATCTGTGTTCACTCCACATTCTGCTCGGCAGAAAGCCTCCTTCCTGGTCTCTGCCTTACGGGAGCCCCCTCTCAGCTCACATCCGTGGATACCACCATCTTTCGAACGGTCAGGGTTTGGCAACCACCCAGGTGCACGACAGCTAGGTCCGGGACCATTCCTCACCGGAGAGCCCAGCACGCTATCTTAAATAAATGTGCAGATTTAGAAAAAGGACAAATACCAAGTAAGTCTTGTCTGTAATGGCCCATCCGGCAATGCTGGGGAAGACGAGCCCGTGGCGCTCTGAACTCACAAATCACCTGCTTTGACGGGCAACACATAGACATTTTGTTTAAGAGCAAAATGTCAGGAAATTCATTTCTGGAGATCTACGAGGAGTCATGCATGTCAAGGTGCCACCGCCTCCGTCACAAATTTGAGAATGCGAGATGCACATCAGGACCCCACACTGTCCGCAGCGGCCTCAAGGACTCCAGACCAGGCAAGTGCTCAGCGCCGACGCCGGCCGCTTTCCCTGGAAGCAGTTTCCACCGCGGGGCTCTGGGCCCGTCCCAGCCTCTGAAAACGGGAAGGGAATCAGGGTTGGAGTGGGGGGGGACGCTCTTGGCGCAGGGTGAGAAGAGGGGGTGGGCACAGCTGGCTGTGAGCAGCAGCACCCACGCCGTGCAGACCGTGTAGACCACCTTCCGCGGGGAGAAGCCGGCCGCTGAACACGGTTAGGTGAGCGCATTCAGATCAGCCGGCCGGCCGCATGCACGGAAGGGGGAGGCCCCGGGAAAGAGCAAGCAGGATCATGGAATCCACCACCCGGGTTCATGAGTCCAGATTTGAACCTGAATCCATAGGGATAAACTTCATTCTCAACTTGAAATTTTGGATAGTTTCTAAATCTTCTCATTTTTAAGACTAAAATCTCTAGCATCTGCTCCCCGCAGCCTTGGACTCCCAACTCTTTCTTGGGGGAGTGAAAGGAAGCAGGATCTCGGAAAGGCTTCTGGGGGACGCGCTGGTGGGTTACCGGCGGACGTGCACTCCCACAGCACAGGCCTTTCCGAGAGTCGCTGGGGGAAGTGCGCTAATTGTTCACCTCTCCTTTCCTTTGCTCTCTTCCCATCTTAAGGATTTTCTCCACAGACACTTACACAGCTGCCCGTCCTTCCATTTGTCCATTTAATGAACATCCTTCGCTCCTATTGCTAATGGCAACGTGGCAGTGACCGTAGCTATGGAATTCCTGCGGTGTGCCACGCAGCATGCTGGCCGTCTAACGCAGGCGGTCCTCGGTCAGCAACTCAGTCTGCAGATGGAGGTTGCGTCCCGTTTTCCACCCGAGGAAACCTGTGGTCAGACCTGCGGGTGCCGGCCGGCCACCCACGGCCCAGGGGCCGGGGCACAGCTCCAATGCAGCGAGGGGTCCGCCTTGCTGAGCTATGTGGACACGGAGATGCGTGGGAGCTGGTGCTGGTGGGAACCGCTGTCATACAAGGTGACAGTGAAGGTCAACGTGATCCAGGACGTGAGGGAGGCTAATGTGTGGCCACAGAAAGATCCCTTCCCACGGGGGTCAGGGAAGGCATGAGGGAGGGGTTGGAAATGTAAGTCTTGGGGGCAGGGAGAGGATCACTGAAACAGGCGCGTGCAGACAAGAGAGAACGTTCCAGTCCTACAAATTCATCCCCACAAAGTAATCAGACCGTGAACACAGAGACACATGTGATGGTTCGTACCAGCAAAGACGACACCCAGCCACACTGTCTGATCACAAGAGAAGGTTCACATCAACCGCGGCCTCTTCGCAGAGCCCAGGGCCCCAGGAGCGGGGGCGTCTGTGAAGAGCCGGTCATACCCAGAGAGGCGGCAGGGGACCAGAGGAGCCGAGAGGACACGTGGGGTCCCCGCCAAAGTCAGCGAGGAGACGAGCAGAGTGGAAATGGGGCGGCCGCAGTCTTCACCTTCATCCAAGACGTCAGCAAGCTCAGCTAGGGGCCGGAGGGCGCCAGGCCGCGGGAGGAAGGCCGCAGAGCCAGGCAGGCTGGGAGGGGAGGGAGCGGGGGCAGATCACAGGGTCCCTTCCCGAAACAAGGCTGGGAGGAGGAGACACGAGTGCACTTGGGGCAAGGCAGGCAGGGGCAGTCCTGTTGCTGCGGTGCTGCTCCCGTGGGAGAGTGAGGATATTGAGAAGGGTCCCCTGTGGAGGGCGATGGGGCGCGAGGGGACAGAGTGGCACCTGAGAGAGGGCAGGAGGGCGGAGGGAGGCCGGTCAGAGCAGCGGCCCGCCCAGAGCAGAGAGGACGACTAACCGTTCTTATAAACCCACACGCCCATTTCCATCTGTTTTTCTGAGGAGGTCATTTGGGGTCGAGTCTAAATGAGCCACAGTTGAACAGATCTGGCCCCTCTGACCGCTCCAGGCCAGGCCCTGGTCCCCACAGGACGCACCCCGCCTCCCGCTCCTGACCCAGAACTCGGATTCCCAGCTGAGCGGCCGCACACAGACACTCTGTCCCCGGAAGGCAAGAGCTTACGGAGGGCAGAGCCCGCGGGGGGAGCTCGGGGCGAGTTCCTGAACCGACGGAATGAAAAGGCACATGGGACCAATGTCAGTACATTCAGCCAGGAGAATGAACACGGATGAACTGTTTACATTAAGAGGGGTTATGTGTTTTAGGGGTCAAACTCGAGAGAAACTGGAAGTCTTAAAATATATGATTGCAATTTCAAACATAATCATGTGATTTAGGCGACCCAGAATTGTACGTTCTGGGACAGACATGTTGGGTGATTGGTGGACAGACATGCCTTGTGAGACCCCTCCTCTGGGTGTGGGGGGACCTGCACCTTCCCTAGACAGTGGACCGTGCCATGCCGAGGGGTGCAGCTCCTGTGATGTCAGCACCTGTGTGAGACTCCTTTTTGCTGGCAGAGGCTCTGGGGGTGACCATGTTGGCCAGGTAAAGTATGGGGAAAGCCCACAGGGCAAGATGACCCCAGGCACTGTGGATGAGTCCTAGGCGCTGTGGATGGCCTCTTAAGAGCCATAGTTCATTTTAGGAGTTATGATGACCTCCAGAGCTATGGGTGACCCCTAGTAGCTGTGAAAAACCTTTACTAGCTGCAGATGACCTCTAGAAACTGCAAATGACCTTCAAGAATTGTGGCTGACTTCTTACTAGAAGTCAAAATCACCTCTAAGAGCTATGGATGACCCTAGGAGGATGACCTCTATGACCTACGGTGAACTCTAAGAGCCACAGATGACCTCAGGAGCTGAGGACAATCCCCCGGAGCTGTGGATGACCTCTAGGAACTACAATGACCTTCAGGAGCCATGGATCCTCCAGGAGCCTTACAAGCTACACAACCTCTAGAAGCTACTATACATGACCTCCAAGAGCTGTGCATGACCTCTAGGAGCTGCAGAAAACTTCTAGGAGCTGTAAGTGACCTCTGGAAGCTGTAGATAAACTGAAGGAATTACAGATGACCTCTAGGGGCTACAGATGACCTCTAGGGGCTACAGATGACCTCTAGGAGCAAAAAGCTAGCCTGGTGTCCTGTAAAGACAAGGAAAGGAATTCTGCCTATAGTCAGATCTTGGAAGTAGACCTCTTCCAGAATGGAGCATCAGAAGGAAATGCAGCCTGACCAGGTCTTCATGCAGCTCTGGGACACCCTGAGCAGGAGACACAGCGAAGATCTATGGACACCATGAGACTAATGTGTGTTGTTTGAAGCCACTAACAGGGTGGTGATTTGCTGGACAGCAATAGTATCTGAAGGTTCTCCAGAGAAACAGACCCAATAGGAGGTGTGTAAGTGTGTGTGTGTGTGTGTGTGTGTGTGTGTGTGGAGAGAAAGAGATTTCTTATCAGGAATTGACTTACGAGGTCCTGGAGGATAAGGAGTTCCAGACCTCCGGTCAGCAAGCTGGAGACCCAGGAAAGGCAATCGTGTGCTTCTGATCTGCATTCGTCTGAGCCGGAGACCATGTCCCAGCTCGAACACAGGCAGGCAGAGTAGCTTTCTCACCCGGTGTTGGATCGGTGCTCCGTCTCTTCCAGTCTTCTATGGATAGCGGGAGGCCCACCCACCTGGGGAGGGCCCTCCCTGCTCCTCTGTTCTTCCAATATTAATCTCCTCCAGAAACACCCTCACGGACATGCCGAGTGAGGCTTGGCCAGATGTCCGGGCCCCCGGTGCCCCATCAGGCTGACACACGGTCAGCCACCTCAGGCAGGGACCTGGGACAGCGGACAAGAGCCTTACTCGGTGGCCTGCACCCTCCACCCCTCCCTCTAGGAAGCCCCCTCCTGGGCACCCCGGTGCACAGACACCCCCAGCCCTATGACAGAGGGCTTATGCTCCTGCCGGGGTGCCCACTCCAGTCTGGGGCAATCCCGGCATCCTTCCCCGCGGTGGTGTGAAGGTCATCCCACTTCCTCCCTCTCAGCGCCTCTGTGGACATGGGGATGGTAGCGCAGGGCTGTCCCCAGGACGCACGGTTTGTAGCTGGCCTTCTCGTGACCGCACGGCGCACACGGTCTGTCTCTGCAGGATGCCAGGTGTGTGGCAACAGGGCCTTGGGGTGGCACTCCTGCTGATTCCAGGGGCTCCTCTCTGAGGGCGAAAAGAAGGCAGTGTCTGTCCCCTTTAGACAAAGATTCTGCACCTGCAGCTGGTGGTCCTCCAGGCTGGCCACCGCTTGTGGTCTCTGGGGATGGCAGCCTGGCTCTGGGGCTGCCTGAACAAGGGGTCCCACTCAGAACAGTGCAGGGAGAATGGAGGGTCTGAGGCTGCTTCCAGTACATTCCCTGATCACTGCCAGCCCCTTCCCCTCCCTCTCTGCGGCCTGGGCCGCACCGTAAACCAGAGACTGCGAGACACGAGGTCATTGGGACCACTCCTACACCAGGACAGAGTTGACCCTGGGAGCACGTCACAGCTTTGCCTCTCTGGTCCCACCGTCCCAGGAAGCCCCACGGCTTCCCAGCCAGACCTTCCCGCCAAGCGGCAGTGCTCCCCTCCCCTTTCCCATGGCCCGCCATCCCACCGCTGTGCCCCTCCCAGCTTAGACACGATGACCCCGCCTCCTCCCGTGGACGTGTCCGGCCAGTACATGTGACCCCACTCTGCTGTCCACCAAATCATCATATTATGTCCATCGTCCCTCCTGGGAGCCAGGATACCGTGGTGGCTTACGGCTTGGGTGGGCGAGGGCCCCTGACCCGCAAACAGGCCTCGTTAAGTGCCCCCCCAAGGACGGTGCGGCCCTCCCTCTGCATCCCGGGCAGCGATGCTTAAGTTGACACGCCCGCCGGTGGATGGAGCCTGGGGCACGTGGCGGCACCGTCTGGGGCTGGTCAGTGCCCTGCGAGGGGCGGAGGCCTGGCTGGAGCCCTGTGGCATCCATCTCCAAGGTTCCCTCCTCCACGTGGCCATCTCTCTCGGGCTCCTGTTTGTGCGCCGCGGCCCTTCCTCCTGCTCCGCGCAGATGTCCATGTGACTTCCCAGGTGACACCAGCCAGGTGGGCGGGGGCCCAGGTGGGACTGGGGCCAGAGGTCTGGCCAGCCCTGCCCGTGGCGACCACCTCAGGATGGAAGACGTGGTGCAGAGCCCTGCTGGCCACGTCGGTGTCAGGGGACCCCAGTCTTCAGGTGCAGGGGGCTTTCTTGCTGCCCCTCGGGCTCCCTGGGGGGACGTCTCCAGGCTGCTGGAGTCCTGGTGTTTGTCCCCGGGCAGGCTCAGAGCCTCCCCCGGGGCTCGGACGCAGGCCAGGCAGATGTGTCCGCGCCAGGGAGAGTGTTTGCGGGCCTGTGGCCATGGAGCTCTTTCGTCCCCACTCCTAGGAGCAGGGCGGCCGGCCTCCCCGTCGGGCGGCGCGGGGGGGCAGTCCCGGGACGCGTCCTCCCCAGCCTCTGACAGCCAGGCCGTTGCACACCCCTCCCGCCCCTGCATTCAGGCGCAGGAGGCCCCACTCCCTTGACCAACCAAACTCAGGCGGACCCAGAGCCACATCTCCCTCAAGGCGCGTGGTCCTCGGGCAAATCTGTCACTGCCTCCCACACCCCCGCCCCACTGTGGCGGCGTCTTCCCTCTTTTCCCCCAGACAGTGTCAGGCAGGCCAGCGCTGTAGGCCCTGTGGGCGGGCAGAAACCGAGGGCCACTGAGCACAGCGGGCGGGCGCACAGCTGAGGACCTCGCCCCATGGGAACAGGTGGTTGTCGGACCTCGGGCCCCTCCTCTGCGTCCTTCTCTCCTCATCCCCCACCTTCTCCCAGAGCCGTGCCCCCCCCCCCCCCGGGCAGTATTTAGTTCCGACACAGCTGGATTATACTCAACTTCTCTTCCTACCACTTAAGCAAAGGCTTCAAATATAACAATAGGGTCACTTTGGGCTGCTGCCGTGAGCACACCCGCACCGCTTGCCTGGGACGCTGACCACCCCCTACGACGGCTTCTATCAGGGCAGAGCCACCTGCGGCGGCAGGGGCTGGGGCTTGACACTGAGGAGCCCGCTGGGGCGTGGCCGGCCTCCCAGGAGGGGGCAGGGAGCCAGGCGTCCCCAAGGACCTGCAGGCGCTGGCTAAGCTGCTCCATCCACATGGTCCACATGCTCCTCAGTCTGTGGTGTGCCTCTGTCCGTGGAGGCTTGCTTCTAGCACTTTCTTTAGTCTGTCTCCAGGTTCTGGCCCTCCCCGGCCTTCGTGACCCTGTCCTTGCCCAGCCTGGTCCTCGTGACCCGACTGCCCAGCCCTGTGGAGCCCGGATCACAAGGCCACCGGGCCTCTCCGCACTCGCAGCTCCTTCCCTCATGGGCCCTGCGAGCCATGAGGCCAACACAACTGGGCAGCTTCCGCGGAGGAGAGACACGTAGGGCGCGCGGACTGTGCCTGATTCCTGCACCCCTCCCCCTGCCCGCGAGGGACTGTGCAGGCCCCCTCCCCTTTCCCACCTGCACCTGTCTTGGTCCGAGGCCCCACGCTCTTTGCAAGGCCCGTTCCAGCTCCTCCCTGTGGCGCAGAGCACACGGCCTCTCCGAGCAGAGCTGTGTGAGCTGGAGACACCTGCAGCCCTTGGAGGGGAGGGGCGCGCCCTGCCCTGAGTGGGGAGCAGCCACAGGCCGGTACAGCTGAGCTGTCCCCCCAGATGTCACGTTCAAGTCCTGGACCCCAGCACCTATGTCTGTGACTGTATTTGGAGACAGGAGATGAAGGTCCCATGGGGTCAGTGGGGTGGCCCTGATCCTATACTATTGGTCCCCTTGTAAGAAGAGGGACAGGGCACAGACCAGCACAGAGGGACTGCATGGACTCGCGGGGACAGGCAGGGTCTACATGCCAATGGGGGAGGCCCGTCCACACCCCTGGCCCGGCCCCTAGCCCCTTGGCCCTGTCCGGGACATACTCCTGCTCTGTAAACTGCCCACTGTGGCCCCAGGAAACTAGGATGCAGCCCGGCCCATCCTAATCTCATCCTTCCCGAAGTGTGTGTGCAAGATCGGACTTGTTTTCCCTGCAGGTCAGCGCAGAGAGCCCCACTCACGTTTCCGAGCTGCTGCGAGTGTTCTGTGGTCGCCACTGGCCTGGAAAGTCTCCCTCCTTCAATCCCTCTTCCAGGAGTACAACCCACAGCTTTTCCTGCCGTTCTGCCATAATTGTCCCCCCCGAGCCATCCTGAAGGTCAGAACAAGTCTACGTGAGCTGCCTTGTTGTCAAGGCGCCATGCGATGCTCCAGGACTGGGGGTTAGAGCCCGAGAGCATTCCCAAGAACGCGCTGTGCGGGGAGGGGCAACGCGGCGGAGAAGGGGGAGCCTGGGAGAGAGGCGGCACCCCAATGCGTCCAGGGCCTGGCTGGAGTCTGGCTGGGAAAGCGGCCAGGTTCTCGGATGTGGCCCATGCCGCTCGCCGGGGGGCCTGGGGTCGGCTGTGCCGATGCCTCATGTGACACAGGTTCTGATGGAGAGGGGCCACCCCGAGACCCAGAGGAGAAGGAGCCCCAAGTCCCAGCTGCCACCAAAGCACACAGGGGACCTCGGCTGTTCTTCTCACTCCCAGGGTGTGGTGCCTTCTCAGTGCACCCCGAGGAGAAAGGCAGAAACCTGCATCGAGGACAGGGTGATATGGGACAGGAAGCAGAACATAGCCCCAACCCAGTGTGCAAGGGCAGCTGCCCCCATGGGGCCAGACTGCGGGGAAGGGGATGGCTGGGGCCTCCTGGGTGTATCACGGGAGAACTTTCCCGAGGGCCTCTGCCCTCCACCCAAAAGCCCCAAGACCTTGACAGCTCCAGGCAGACCCTCCAGCAGCCCATAGCCATCACGGCCTGGGTGCCACGTGCTGCCCACGCCGTCTCTGGCACCCGACCGTCCCCTCACAGTCAGGGCTGCCCAGACGCTGCTGTGGGTTAGGAACCAGGTCCTGCATCTATCTGAGAGGTCAGGAAAGAAGGCTGCCCCGTCCAGCCACCAGAAAGGAAGGAGCCCATGTGGTCCTGCAGCGTGAGGGTCAGATAGACCTCGTCCAGACCTGACCCGGAGCCGCCGACCCCCAGCCCAGCAGAGTGTCTCCCTCTCATACTTGAGCGGGAAGGGACGGCCGGCCCGGGGGTGCCCAGCCTGGGGGCCACCTGCGCTGAGCGGCCTCTCCCCGATTCCAAAGGAGGTCAGCGGCAGGGTCTCAGGGATAGACGCCATGTGGGATGGGCCCTCCCGGGGCTGCGGCTCTCTTGCCTTCGAGGCTGTGTTCTCCCCCACGTATCGGGCTACACTGTGTTTGGGCACCACTGGAGCAGGTCTGTGCCGAGGCCCCTTCTGAGGGCTTTCACTGTGCCCCTCATTCCCATCCTCCTGCATCCCTCAGGGAGACAGTGACCCCTCCCTCTTTGTGCGGTCCAGTCCACCCCACTCTTCCCGATGTGGCTCAAGGGGGGCCATCTCCATGCCCTTCCCTGGCGCCCGCACCTGGGCGGGGCAGGGCTGTCCTCTCACACCGCTGTCTCAGTGGCTGCTGTGGACCGGGAGCTCCACGAACGTTTGTGGAATGCGTTGCCGTGACAGCAGCCAAGGACCATGTGCTCCCTGGTCTCGGAGCCCTTTTCTGTGTCTGACCTCCGGTGGGAAGACGGCCAGGTGCTGAGGGACCCCTAGAAACGCCTGCCGCCAGATGCGCTTTCCGAAACACATCCACGCGATTGCGCCCTTGATGGAGGGGGGCAGTCCAGTGCCTCCCAGGCTGGTGCCACAGCCCCTTTCCCAGAGGACAGAAGCCACCCACACGGACACGTGGAGTGGAGACCCCAGGGCGGCTCTGCAACGTCCTGCGTGTAATCCCGCCTTAGGGCTCCAAGCACCTGGTGCCTGATGTCAGATTGGAGCTTGAAGGCCTGCGTGCTCGAACCCTCCTTCCCAGACATCGGTCTGTCCACTGGGGAGAGTTACGTTAACCTGCGGGGCCACGTTTCATTTCCTACAAACCGGGGACCTTCCCTCCCGGGCAGGGCGTGGGTGAACATGAGAGCATGAGGCTTGCAGACCTCGCTTTCTCCGACTGTGTCCCGTGGACCGTGGCTGCGGGTGGAGAAAGGGACCAATAAGGGTGTGGGTCTGGGCTGCACACACGGGGGAGAGGCTCCAAGGCCCAGAGTTTTCTGGTTCCATCCCGCCCCCACTCACTAAACGCCGTGCACCAGGCAGACTGCAGAGACTATCTGGCCGAGGCGGGCGTCCTTGGTGCTTCCTCCAGCTTGGCCTTCGGTGTGAAAGCTGGACTCATTCACTTGCTTCCCACACGTCTGTCCCAGAGGGATGGGTTATGTAAGAGACACAAAGAAGACTCGGGGAGGAAGACAGCCACAGGAGCCGAACACGGAAGGGAGGTGTTCCGGGAGATCCCACCCAAGTCTGGTCAGAGCTGCTCTCCATGGCAACGGGGACTCTCGAGGCAGCAGGCCCAGCCTGCGGGGAGAGCCCTGGGCAGCTGCCGCTCATAGGAGCCTCCTGCCTCCTAGGCCACTATCCTACAGGGCTTTCTCAACACCCACGCCCCCACGCCCCGAAGTGCAGGCAGCTCCCCCGCTCCAGACACGGGGCCCAGCTTCCCACCCGACCCGGCCTTCATCCACCTTCCGCACCCCTTCTCCCCGATCGCAAAAGGCAAAGCTGCTTCCATCGGCTTTGGGCGGCCCGGGGGTTCCTTATTACTCCAGGTTCCCTCCCTGTGGTGTTCTCCCGCCGCACTGGGAGACTCGGCAGCCGCAGGACATCCTCTGCGACGGCTTCTGCCCATCTCTGGGCTTCGCACACCATCATGGCCTCTCATATCTGCCTTCCCACCATCTGCACGGCAGGTCTGGACACGCTTTCTGCCGGCAACACCCGCGCTCAGGGGCTGCAGGTGGGTGGCGGGGTTGGCGGGGGGTGGTGCTTGCAGCTCTACATCCCCAGTCCCGGCGTCTCGACAGTCACCTCCCAGACGGGCGGCTGCCTCGCGCCTTGACTCGGTGCCTCCGAAACCCGGGAGCAAAGGGCACTGACGAAAACTCTCTGCCCTCATGTTCTGCCTGCAGAGGAGTTCATGCTCTTGTCACAGGGAAGAAAACCATCATTCTTAAAGCAAAACCAGCCCTCGCATGCACCTGTGGGTCAACCAGGGTGCCTTCCAGGTGGGCTGTTCGGCAACACAAGTGGCTTTGACCTGAGCATGGCCCTTGTGGGAGCCCTGAAGGGAGACAACCATTTGGTTATGCAGGGGGGCTCTTGCACACGTGTGTCTCTGGGCCACCTTCCAAGGTCACGGGTGCATAAGGACAAAGAAAAATCAGACACAGTGAGAAAACACCAGAGTAGGGAAATGAGCTTTGCCTCTGTCTGAAAGAGGAACAGCAAGAAGGCTGGTGGCCAGGTCCGGGGCGGGGGAGGGCAGTGCTATCAGGCCCCGTGCCCTCCCCTGAGCCCAGAGAGAACGAGGCGGGATGCTGAAGACGAAGCCCCGGCTACTGTCCCTTCATGGGAACGATGCGGAGAACGTGCAGTGCAGAAGTTTCTGTGTTCCCGCCGAGACCCCGAGGGGCCAAGCATGCCGTGGCGTTCAGAAGCAGCTCCCATGCCCCTGCTATGGCCCCGAGAGGTGCCGGCCACCGTGAGACCTCAGCAAGGCACAGGGAGGGTCTGCAGGGGGCTGCGGCCCAGGGGACCCCTGGCACCAAGGAACCGCATATAAGCAAGCAGGGGCTCAGACTCCTGCAGGGGCACCTGGGGCCGGGGCATCCCAAGTGGACACAGCGCCTGGGCCGGGCACACCTAGGAGACAGGAGAAGGCCCAGAGTGCAGGCACTCACAGGTCCTGCGGGGGACAGGGGACAGGAACGCGGGCTGGCCCAGGCTCTGTGGGCCCTGGGCTGCCTCACTGGAGGCTTAGCGTTCACCATGGTGCTGTGGGGACCTCCAAGAGGATGTCCGGCTGGCTCTGCTCTCTTGGGGGTCCCCTGGGCCCTAGGAGTGGGCGCTTTCCACTCCACTGCCACCGCCACAGCCTCCTCAAGGGTGCGGCGCCCGCCCAGGGGCTCAGGGAACCTGGACCCCAGTCTGCTGAGAACTGCCTTTCACACGGGGACTCCGGGTTGCTGCCCGGCACAGCCTCTGGGAAGGCCGTGCCCGGCCTACCTTCTGGCCCCAGACTTGCCCACTCCTCTTCTTTTCTCCACCAGCCAGAGGAGCAGGGGTCGGGAAGGCACTTCCCCCAGCTGGTGGGCCCGCCCCGAGTCCCACCTCCTTCCCGCCCCTGGGGAACCTCTGGCAAGACCTGCCATGACCCTCCCACCCCACGCTTGGAAGGACACAAAGTCCACCCGCGAAGCCAGCATGTTTCTCTTTTCTCTTCCTGTTTTCTCCCTTCATGGTTTTCTCAATTCTACTTCCCAAGGCTGAGGGCCCAGTTAGTACGGAAACAGCAGAATTCCTGAGGGCTGGGGCGGACGCTGACCGTCAGCAAGGGGAGCCGCCCATGGCCACCCCGGCCTCCGCACAGCCCGGCAAAGAGCTCCAGGGGCTGTGGGCGCAGGACCAGGAAATGGCTGCCTGGAGGGAGGTTCTCCACGAGAGCAGCAAACCCCGACGCCCGCGGCTGGCGGGGAGAGTGGCCCCCACGGCTAACGGGACGTGAGGGGGCCACTCCCAGGCAAAGGGGAGCCCACCTGCTTTCTCTGCCGGACACCCCCAGTGCCCTGGCGACCTGGGGCTCCCGGGCACAGACAGACGGAGTCAGCACCTGGCTCCTCCAAGGACAGGACCAGAAAGAGCTTCCGCCTTAGAGCTCATCTCCTGCCGCCCTTGGAAATGCAAAAAGAGCGATTAATAATTAATAGGACAAGAGCCTCTTGTCTGCATTATTAAATGCCCAAATGCTAGGGCAGAGTGGCCCAGGGAGGAGCTGGAGACAGAGAGATCTGCAGCTGCCTTTAGAGGCGCCTGCCGTCTCCGAGCCTGGAAATAGGGCAGACCAAGGTGCAGCGACTGGGGACACAGCAGCACGCTCTCCCGGGACAGCCAGAGACAGCTGCACCAGGCCCGGGGGGCGGGGCGGGGGGACCCTGCTGATGCCACCTGCGGGACAGAGTGTGCCTGGAGGGGTGGCTGCCACCCGCAGTCCCCACACCACTGGGACCACACCTCACAGCTTGGGAGATGCACGGGGGCTGCGATGTTGCTCTCTCTCCTGTTCCGCCAGGACCCAGCTGAGGCCTGGCAGCGGTTACCCAGAGGCACTGGTTCGCCTCCACATCACAGTGCTCCAAGGCTAGATGCACAGCTCCCTTCTCACGGAGTAACGCTGGCGGCACAGCAAGGGTACTTGGTGCCATCTTTTGAGAGGGACATAAAAGGGTGCTTAGGACTGATGGAGGCCGCGAAAGCCACTCCAGCGTTAGAACACGTCCCCCCTCCCCACTGTTTAACTTATTCCGGAGTCGCATTTACTGAGAAAATAAGGAGACAAGAACATAGTCAGCCCAGGTAAGTCTCCTTCCCTCTGCCTGGAAGCCTTCTCCTCCCTCCCAGGGGCAATCGGTTCCTTGGCAAAGAGGTCTTGAGCCAGGGGGTGGCTGTGAACTCTGGAGCGAGGCAGACTCAGGCTGGATCCTGACTTCCCTGCTGGAGACGTCTGAGCAACTCCCCGCGGGGAAGCTGCGGAAATGCAGGTCCCTCCCCGTGGTCCCGCTGCTCCTCCAGCATGTTCCCCAGCAGCCTTGGGGACAGATTCTGCTGGGCGGACCCCCCTGGCTGGGAGCTCCATGAAGGCAGGGACCGGTCTCCTCCAGCCCCATCCCCCATCTCTGAGCCTAGACACGCTGGCCCCACATCTTGCCAGAACCCTGGAAGGACAGAAGCCCTTGCACATGCCCTTCCGAGTCCCCTCTACCCTTCCTGAGAGTAGCCAGGCTGACATGAGCCTCACTGAGGTCCCTTCCTCCCTGACACACAGGCAGCCCCCCACCAGGACTTTCAGCAGGACCCAGCAGAGACTGTGGTCAGAGCGGTCTCTGCCTCACCAGTGGACTCGCGCTCCCTGCCACCATGTCCAGGGCAGGGGCAGTCCCCCTAAACCCGCAGCTGTCCCAGCAGCAGAGCTGTCCCTGGAGGAAACGGTAAAGAGCTGCCCCTTCCTCCCGGGGAAGGAGCCCAGCAGAGGGCAGGCACCAGGCGCGGCGGGCGAGCGGCACGAGCGCTCACAGCCCAGCGAACACAGCGCTCGGTGTCCCCAGCCGGGCTCTCTGCTCCAAGTCCCCAGTCCCTCGGAAACTTGGACACGTGCTGACGTCAACCCCACATCCCAGACTCTGGAACCTTCCCTACCAACACCATCTGGGGAGAAGACCCTGAGCCTGGGGTCAGAGCCGGGTCACAGCCAGCTCTGTGGCAGTCAGGTGTCACCCGTACCCTGCCCTTAGGACAGAGAGCGGTGACGATGCCTCCCAGGGCCGCTGAGGACACGGAGTGACACCATGAGGAGGAGGCAGGCTCCAGGTGACCTACCGCATCTGTTCTTTCACCGTCTGTGTCCCAGGGACCCAGGCTTCAGAACGGAGCAGCCGTGCGCCGTGGGGACAGCGGGCAGTCGGCCTCCCTGGCAGGGCCTCAGCCCGGCACGTCCGACGCCATCCGTGTTGGCAGCTGACATGGTTCCCACTGGCTCCTTCCAGAGGTTATCAGACCGAGCCGCCATCGATTCGGAGACACTTTGATCGAGGCCGTTAAGACGGGAGGCAGGAAAACACAGCGGCCATCCAGAACTAATCAGGTGGGAAAGATCCCCACACCTGCTGCTCTCTGAGAAGCGCCATCTATACACACGCATGCACACGCACACGCACACACATGTGAGCGTCCAGCAGGCAGGGCCAGAGCTGCCTTGGGACCCGCCCGTGCCTCCCTCCGTCCCCGGGGTCCTGCCTCCTCTGTGTGCGTAGCCCAACCCAGGGAACAAAACCGACCCGAGATATCCCACATGGAAGCGAAATGCCGGAGGCCGAGAGGCTGGATGGGCTGCCGAGGCTGGACGCTGGTAGATGAGGACCCGTCCCAGCCTTGCTGTCTCCGCACGCCCAGTGGGACCAGGCCTTGGGCATGCTGGGCTCTCGGCTCCCTGGGAGCGTCAGTGACTCACGTGCCAGGAGCAAGAAGCACGTGGAGACCACCCAGGAGGGTCTCGGGTGCCGCCTGAGCAGCCCGAGGCCTGGGGATGGGGAAGCTGACCACCCTTCCCGCCCAAACCTCATGCTCTTTGGCCTGAAATCCCTCCACTCGGAACGCGGGTCTTCTCGAGGGCAGCCCCCCCGGCCCTGCCCCTGCACAGTGACTTCTCAGCCGCAGACCCCAGCCCTCGCAAGCAGACACAGCGCAGGGCCGCGCGGAGCAGGAGGAAGGGCCGCGGCGCACAAACAGGAGCCCGAGAGAGACAGCGGGCTGCTCCGCCTGCTCCGCGCCCATTTCTCCGCAGGCGTGGGGGACACAGCCCCGGCCCTCACGTGGTTCCTGCCTGAGGGAGGCAACCAGGTCCAGTGTCCCCTGGAAGACGCCATGGTGGCTGAATAAGTCATTGGAGCCAAATGCTCTGGGAGCGGAAGGGGAAGGAGGGACAGGCACCTGTGTAAGCGCCAGCCCCGCGTGCCCTCGGCGCACACTGACAGCACCACCTGGCACCGGCTTCCAGACCCACACGCGCCCAGGGAGGACACCGAGCCCGATGGATGACCACGTACCGGGTGCTGGCGGCCCCGTCACGGTCTCGCGGGGCCAGTGGGGGGGACGACTGTGAGGTGAGCACCACAAGTGGGCAGGGGGACCCAGAGCGCCTCCACGCTCCGTGCACACATGTGGGGATCTCTCTGCCGGACTCTCTGAGCTCCTCCAGAGTCTGCTTGGGACAAAGGCGGGCAGCCGTCCAGGGGATCCCTGCAGAGGATTCTGAGCAGGAAAAAAGACAGGATGAGGCATGTCTGGGCTCTTGGCCTGAACCCAGATAAGAGGATGCCATCGGGAGAAGCCTTGCTTGGAAGCAGGAGGAGCCGTCCTGTGTGCTGTGTCCCAGCACGCACAGGTGATGGGAGAGGCACTTAGTGGAAAGAGCCATTCCGAATGTGTGGACAGAGTGGGCGAGTCAAGTGCCCGGGGCGGGTGGGGGAGGGGTGCTGCCCCATCAACCGAGCAGAGGGAAGGGGGAGGGTGGCAGATAGAGCCAATGACCCCAAAGTCCACATCTGAGTCCTCGGAACTTGTGAATTTGGTACCTTGTGTGACAACAGGGGCTTTGCAGATGTGACTGAGTCAAGGACATTGAGAAGAGAGAAGGTCCAGGATTACCTGTGGCCTGACGTAACCACAAGGTCAGAGCAGGCAGCGGGTCGGAGACAGAGGAGGTGAGAAGTAGAGGTGGCAGGCGGCGAGTCAGGGAAAGACGTGGGAGACCCTGCCGGCTGGAAGACAGAGGGAGGGGCCACAAGCCCCGGGACACAGGCGCCCCCTCGAAGCTGCTGGAGGCCAGGGAAGGGTGTCTCGCGAGCCCCCCCGAAGAGCCAGCCCCGCCCTCATATGCACACAGAACAGAGACCTCCAGACCTGTAAGGTGAGTGGGTGGAAGGGCAGTGCTCGCAGGGGTTGTCAGATCCTCTGGGTGAGGGGCAAACCCTGTGGGAGGGGCTCCCCCTCCCCTCCTGCTGCGAGCCCTCCTGGTGCAGCCTGCTGGCGCCCGGGTCCCAGCCAGAAGGCAAGGGGTGCAGGGAGCCAGGTGCAGACCAGAGAGGATGGGGCAGGGTAGGTCTGGGGGTCAGCCAGGGCAGCTGGAAGCTAGCCAGCGATGCGGGGAAGGACACCGGCGTGCAGGGAGAAGAAAGAAAGCGTGCATGATGGGGCACCATCGGTCTGAGGGGCATGCCTGGACCCGGGCTGTGCTGCTCCACGCAGGTTCGGATAAAACACCTAACCTGCCCTCCATCAGCAAGCAGCACAGCAACCATGCGTCAACCCCTCAGGGGCTGTGCAGGGGCCCAGGGGCTCCAGAAATCCCAGTGTGAGCACTGGTGTCCTCTCCAGGTCCCGCCTGCCACTTTCGCACTGTGGGAACAGAGAGAGCAGACCTTCTCTGTGCTTCCCCCAATCACGAGGCATCTGAGTCCGTTCCTGGAACAGATGGATATTTCTTACAAACCGTCAGTTGTTAGATTGGAGCCCAGAGTATGCAGGGGCCTGTCTGCATATGGGCAGAGCCAGTGGCGCACTCGAAACCCCCTCAACCCCGCAGAGAAGACGGAGACACACAGGACCTGTGCCTTGGCCACACCCGGGTCCTGGCGGGTAACACACCCACCATCATCTCTGGGAGCAAGAGCGATCAAGAGCTTTTTCTAGCCGCAGTTCCCATAAGCACAGAGCACCTGCGTCCCACGCCTGTCGGGCTGCAACACTTGGCCCCTCTCTGAGTCTCTCCCAGCCTGCTCTTCTGGCACAACTTCCCCAGGAGAGAACAGAGAAATCCACAGTGATGGGAGACAAGAGACGCCTCAGGTCTGTGCAACTAGAAATATGGATGAGGATTAGATGGGAAATCCCGCAAGCACACATGTACACGCGCCTGCCTCCATGCACACGTGTGTGCACGTGCACACACACCCACGTGCTAGAACAGGCACGCACATTTGCGCACACACATGCACCCATACATACATGTCTACACTCGTGCACACACACGTGCTAGAGCACACGCACTGTTTGCGCGCACATGCACCTACACCCATACACACATGTGCGTGCGGGCACATACGGACACGTGTGCACACATCCATGCACACGGAGCCTCCTCCCGCCCTTTCTGCCTCAGGCCTCCTATCAGTTACTTACACTCACAGATGGGATCCCAGGAAACTCACCCTTTCTTTGTCATGCGGAGAGAACGGTTAAGCGACCCCAGGCAGCCCCCCAGGACACCAGGAGATGTGTTTAGAACAACCTCATTTGCATCAAGCAGAGTGTGTCCCTAGTCAATGTAGAAAATGAAAGTTTGCCTCTCCCTTCCCCTATTCAGACATCTGACCAGGCACCCTCTTTTATCAAAAAGGAAAAGAACTACATCAGCAAAGTCTCTCTCTTTCTCTCCCTCCCAAAGATTCTTTGACTGCAAAATTGAAACCAAGGGAACAAAACCACACAAAAGCAAGTGGCACAGATGTTTTCTTCACAGGTACCTCAAATAACTCCAAAGGGCCCTCACTGAGTAGCGCCGTGAATATATTTCATGCCTGGCTCGCTGAGAATTAGCACTGGAAGTCATCACTGCCAACGCAGGGAGCTGGTGGCTTGCAATCCAGTTCGGAAACCAGCCTCTTGCACTGCCAGCCGCGGCCACAGCCCTGCAGATCTGCTTTGCAAGACCAGCAGAAGCCGGCGTGTCATTTTTGACATAGCCGCTTGTCCCTTCTCACTGCTCAGCGGACAGCCCTCCCAGAGCCTGCTGCTGCTGTACAGACCCAGGTGCCCAGGCTCAAAGCTCTGGGGCTTCCCTGGAAGACGTCAGCTCAGCTCTGTGTCTCCAAAGGCAGAGCCGAGGGGCCAGTTGATTTGCCTGCCAGCCATACCGGGCGCCCAGGAGAGGGATTGCTGGGGACATCCACGGCATCTTTCAAAGGGCAGTCACACTGTTTCTGGGAAGGAAGCAGGTCATCAGGAGGCTTGGCCTTGCCAACGCGGAGATGACGTCCTGCTGGGGCCGCCTCTGTCCCTCCTTGGCCCTGGAAGAGCAGGTGCCCCGGGGAGCCTGAAACGCTCTTGCTTCTGGCCCCTCCGGTCTGCGGCAGCGCTGCTCCCCCTCGCGCTGATGCTAACTTCGTTACCATTTTTAATCGCATGGAGAAACTGTCAGCATGGCGGGAGGGAAAATATGCACCAGCAGGTCTGTGATTGTCTCGGCTCTTTCTGTGTCAACAATCAGAGAACTTGCCCTCATCCTCCTAGAGGGGCTCCAGACCAAACTCTGAGCCAGCCAGAGCGGCGACCACGCGTCTACGGTGCACTCGGTCCTTCGGAGGCAAGGGTGAGCCAGGCCTGACGCCAGCCCAGGGACAGCCGCTCATGTGGGGGCTGAGCCCACAGGCGTATCCCGGCAGGCTCTCCGGGGCAGAAGAGCCTGCCCAGATGCCCCCCGAGACCGCACATACCTGCAGGGGCTACGGAACGTGCACGTGGGGCCCGGAATCCGACCGAGGACTGAGTCTGCCCACGACAGGCTGTGTGGCCTTAGGCACGTCATCTGGCCTCTCCGAGCCTCAGGCTCTTTGTCTGCACCGTTACGACAGTCCTCCTTGTCCTGGCCTGCAGCGTCCAGGCCGCGAAACTGGAAGTGCTCTGGGGACCTAGGTCCTAGGGGCAGGAATTTGCTGCTCTTCCCTCCAGCCCCCTTTTCCCTGCCCCTTGAACCTCACTCTGTCCAGGAGGCCCAGCTCAGGGAGTGTGGGGCACGGGGGTGCCCACACAGCCGAGGGGGCTGGGCACTGGGCTCGGTGCCTGGGCTCTGCCCCCCCATCTCGCGCCCATGAGAGCCCCTTGGAGGACAGGGTTGGTCTCCACTTACAGGCACGGCACACGAAGCTCAGAGGAAGGTGGTCCCTCGCTCAGACTGTAACAGTGAGAACCAGCCTCCTCGCTCTGACGGCCGCGTCCGCTCACGCAGGGGTCTGAGCCCGGGTCTTCCCTGCCCCCGCTGCACTGCGGCCTCCCCACCTGCTCGCAGCCGTGAGGCCCACTTCTCCTTGGGTGTGACCAAGAGCCCTGGCAGGAGATGCAAGGAGAGAGGGGTGAGGAGAGAGAGTGTGTCCCCTGGCCTCAGGCAGGCTTCCCTGCAGGGTGTCTCCTGGGCCCGGCCTGGCGCTGGTAACCATCTGGGTGCCCGGGCCGGAGGTTAGTAAACCACGAGCACCCGCATGCCACACACACCTTTCTAAACGCACCTCCTACTGAATTTCCTCCGTGCCGCCGAGGGCCCTGACCGACCCAAGGAGGGAGCTGGGCACCTAGGGGCAAGGGATACCCCTTGGGCTACAAGTCTGGGATGAGTCCCCTGCTCCGACTGTGCGCCACCAGGAGGGCAGTGAAGGGGTGTGTGCACAACAGAGGAGGAGCTCTGTGCGGCGGGAACACCTCAGCCTCTCTCTCTGCATCTTCCCTTTTCCTCCCCAGCCACGCCTTCCTGCCTGGGCTTACGCAGTGGCCGGGACAGGCTCCCGTACTGTGAGTCCCTGCCCCGTCCTCTTCCGGCCGGCTAGATGATGGGCGCCCCGCTGGCTCTACAGCTCAACCCCCCCATTGGCTTAGCTCATTTAAGGGGTCTGAGCAGCTCCATTCCTGAAGAGAGGCACTGAGACCACCTCCCCAGCTCCGGCTCCGGGGCGGGAGCAGGGGGCCATGCACGCGGAAGCTTGGGCATCTGCCTGTGTTGGGGAGGCCTCTGGCACCCTCCACCTCCACAGGGGACCTCACTTGCGAAGCTGCCGTTTCAAATGAGACGTGAGGCATGGAAAACGGGATTTGCCGTGGATTTCCTCTCTTGGCAGGAAGCGGCTGAATGTGTCCCCAGAGTCGTGCTTGAGAAACGTAATAGAATGTGGGAGCAAGAAGGGTTGCTCTTGGAAGACGATTCCTGTTCTGTCATTTCAGCTCACAAATAGAGTTCTGACAGAGGTCACCAGGGAAGGAATCGGGGAGGGGTCTCTCCCTCCGCGGTGTGAGTGACCGGTTCCCATGAAGACCTCAGGGGCCTTCTGACCCACACACGAGCCCTCATGCAAGGAGATCTCCCTCTCAGCAATGGCTTCCTTGCTCCTTGGGTGAGGGGAAAGAGGAGTCATCATCAAATGAAGACTAAAACCAGAAGGGGTCAAGGTGCCTGTTGGAAATCCTCGGGGGCCGGGAGTCGGACTTTGAGAAGGACGCAGCAACAGCAGCACGTCCCCTCCTGCTACGGGACCCCGAGGCTTTCCCTTGCACCCAGCTGTCTGCACAGCTCTGCAACCTTTGTAGTCTCCCTGGAGACAAAGACCATCATGGTTTTGACAAAAGGGGGTCTCATGGTATAAGTGGGCCGCTGGATCGTCAGCCCGTCCCTCTCAAGGAGCCCCTTTGCCGGCGTCCTAAAATCTGTCTCTCGGAGTGTTTATCGTTCCTAGCAGCCCTTCTAGCTCCTTCGGCTTTAAGCTGAGCTGCAGAGCCCCCCTTGCACGCCATCCAAACGTCGAGGAAGCCACCCCTGGCCCCACAAACGCCAAGTCCCGCCGACCACAGGCGCTCGCTGACACGGTGGGTGCGGAGACGCTCGGTCTCCCGAGTCCGCGTTCCCAGGCTTCCCCATGTGAGGGGCGGAGGTGGCCAGGAGCATCGGTGGCTCCCCCCTTGCGGGCTTCTGAAGGAGATACTAAAACCCTCACCTCCCTCCTAAGTAAGAGCCTCTCTTTCCACCCCCGTGCATGCTCTAGGTCAACGCACAGAAGAGTGGGTGACCACGAGGGGAGGCGCAGGGCATGTGCGGTGAGCGTTCTGGGGCTGTGCAGACCGAGTGCCAGGGGACGAGCTTCCGCAGCTGAAGGCGTGGGGAGGTCGGGCGTGGAAATGCTGCCAGAAGTGTGCTGGGTTAGAGAAGGACACTGTCTCCCCGTCTCTGGAAAACCCAAATGCAGGATTTGAGTAATTTTGCATGACTTTTTATCGGGTCTTTCTTGCACTTGACATCTCTGGGGGCCTGGAGAGGGAAGGAGGCCCCTGATTTGTAGGAGTCACCGGGGCAGCATTTCCAGCTGGATCTCCTCCCTCCCTTCCCCCCATCCTCTGCACACGCAGCAAAGGTGCTTCCCAGCTGTCCTTAGCCCCGGTGCCCTGCCACACATTCCACACACTCCCCCATCTTTTCTCTTGGTTCTAACCCTACCTCCTCCGTGCTGGACAACCTAGGTGGCTACCTCTGGCCCAGGGACTGGTCCCCCATGGGCTCCCCAGTTCCCACTCCAGAACACTCCCTGCTCTTAGCCCCTCACAGGTGCTCAGCTCTCGAGATTTTTGGCACGGGATTGCGTCCACCCCGTGGCCGGTCAGGTACTCGAGCAAGGTTCCGTGCTCCTTCTTTTCCACCCGGCTCCGTCCACCCAGTCATCGAGTATGGAGGACAGGCCTGCCTGTTTGCTCTTCCTGCCTGTCCAGCCCCCACCCCACCCCTGCAATCGCTTGGGCTGCCAGATCCTTTGTCTTCCTCTGGTGATCCACATTTAGGACTACTATTCTGGCCTAAGTATTGATAGCGCCCTTCCTCAGGAGCACACCCATGTGTGTCCTGGTTTGGAAGATAAACTATGAAGCGGCCAGAGAAGTACTACCCTGAGACGTCTCCCTGCCTCCGGCCATTCCCTTCCTGGCAGTCTTCCTCGTGCCGCGAGCGTTGCCGCGAGCGTGGACTCTCGGAGCGGCATTAAGCTCCCTGCTTGCAGTGCTCGGGGTCCCCGTCCCAGAACCTCCTCCAGTCCTGTCACCTGAGACCCGGGTGACACAGGTACCCTTCTTCACATCTCTGGACTCATTTTCCTCCCTCCCCCAGTTTAGGTTCTCCTGGGGAACCCCAGGTTGCTCATGAATTCCCAGCGACTTCCACCATGTGGTGTGGCAAAATGGAGTTGGCCAGTGTAGAAACAGACCACAGAGCGTGTCCACTCAAATCCGCCACTGCTGACCTCAGCACCAGAAGGTCCCATGTCATAGCGCTTCCCGCTGGCTGCCCGGCTTCTGATCAAACACCGGCAGAAACTGCAGAATCCAACCTTGTGTACAACTTCATTCATTTACCCGTGACCTTGCGGACCAAATCTTAATGATGATCCAGGAACTATATGTGGATTCATGAGGGACATGGGGTTAAAAGACAATCTCCCTGCTCTCGAGGTGTTCAGAATCTAATGAGAAAGTAACAACTATACTATAGAATTAATGAAATAACCTCTTCAACATAAAGACGGGCCTGAAGGGAGAAGAGGACACTGGGAAGACTGCATCTAGGAGAAAACATTTTCCCTGAGCCTTTCCAAGATGAGCAGGAGGGTGAGATTTCCCTAAGTCTCCCTGAGGAGTGAGAATTAAATAGTATCCCTATCCAGGCGCACATGCACACTCATACGCACACACCCATGCACACACTAACACACACGTGCATGTACACACTCATACACACGCACACTGCACACGTGCATGTGCATGTGCATGAGAAAGACCCAGCGTGCGCAGGGTTCAGTGCCGTCCGCGGGTCTGGGCACCCACTGGGGTCCCGGCACGTCTCCCTGCGGGGAGGGGGGCCGCGGTATAGCTCATTTAAGTCTCATGTCTATTGCTCATTATCTGTCTCCCCTCACAGCTTTGAGACACAGTTCCTTCAGACGAAAACCCAGCACTTTGGAAATGACTATTTTTAACTTATAATCTTTCCCTTCTGGTTTCGCCTTAGAATTCTGAAGGATTTTTAAAATGTCACCCTGTCACCTCTGTGATAAGAGGAACCAAGAAAATGGGATTTCAAGGGAGCAGCAGGGACTTTCCGGAACATGTGCGAGGAGCTCTGCCAGGGAAGGTGGCGTCGGGCACAGCTTCAGAACGTCTCCCTTCACCCGAGTTTTCTGAGCCAGCGTCCTTCTTGCGTCCTATCATGAAAACATGCGGTGTCCGGCTGTTCACTCTGCTCCATCACTCCGACGCTTTTCCAACGGTCGGACCGTCCACCTCCTAGCCCGCTTCCTTCCTGACGAACGCGGCGCTACCATGAGGAATCCCTGAAGCACTGAATGCCAGCCCAGCCCGGCAACTCGGCCAAGGATTAGACCAATGTGTGCGGTGGGGACGCGATGAGGAGGGAACGCACAAGACCTTACTCACGGATCTCGAACCACTGGCTGCTGGTCTCCACGGCCGTTGGTGGTCCTACCGCCATCTTTGGGAAGAGATCGAACTCCACCCAAGTAGCTGGGAGGGAGAACCCCAGAGCCCTAAGCTGTCTGCGTTTGAGTCTCCTCTTCATTAGATCGTCTATGCAGAGTTTGATGATATAATGTTAAAAGAAAAAATGCAAGCATTCAAGGAAAGGAAAGAGAAGCCCCAAAAGAGAGCCTTGCCACATGTCAAATTAGAATTTCTATCCCAGGTCAGGGACAATTTTTGCATTTTTATTATGAATCTCAATAGGTATTATAAATTAATGTATTTTTCCAGAGGGTTCCATGACTATCATTTGAATTCATAGCTGCTCGATGCAGCAGGCAGAACAGAGACTCTTAAACCCATGATACTTTGAGGAGGCTGACCACAGGGCCCCCCAAGTCCGTCTCGGGGAGCTCGCTGCCTCCTGGCTCTGGACCAGGGATGCCCTGTGGCCAGCAGGCGGCACTCTGCTCTGCTGCCTCCCGCGCCCTGAACCACGAGGCCTTAGCTGGAAGCAAAAGTGCAGATGAGGGTTAGAGTGGGGTTTGGGGGGGTATGTAAAACCTCCTGAGCTTCAGGGAAGCATTTTAGGACACAAAATGATAGCATTTATACCCCTTTTCTAAACAGTTTTGTGTAGCCTTGAGCATTTCTAACAGTTAAAAAGCATTATTTTATCTTTAGCGATATGAGGTATCAATTAAATAGCAAATCTAACCAACTTAACAAATTAAAGAAGAAACAAACAAACAAAACAAGGAAAATTCCCCAGGGTTGGAATGCAGCCTTTCTGTTTTCAACCTAAAAGTGTGCTGATCTGAACACCAGAAAACCCCGCACGAAATCCAGCGCTGTTGCAATGACCCCAGGGCGGTTTCAAGGTCGAGGGAGACCCTAGGCCCCAGCTGGCTGGAAGTGTCCTCGGTTCACACTTGTGGTCCTGGGAGATGGACCCCTCACAGGACCACCTACAAGATGCAGGCACGGTATTCTAGAGGCTTCTGGTCAAGACGTGAGCCGCCCTGTGATCTGGGCCGGATGTGGTCCTTGGTTGGACCAGGAGAGTCCAGGGGAAGGGGTGCTGTGTGCTCCTGAGCTTTTGCCGCCCTGGGTCATCACCCCGTGAAGTAGCCCAGGCTGGGCCCGGCTCGGCGAGGAGAGAGGGGGAGAGAGCAGGCGGAGGAGGAATGAGTCGCTGCGGTCAACACACTGACCCGACAGCAGGCATGGGAGTGAGGCCACTGTCACTTCCTTGCCAGTTCCAGTCGTCCTCCAGACGAAGGCAGACGCGTGATCTCACCCAGAAGAAACCACGAGAAGAAATAAACCGCCGTACGAAGCTCCTGAAATCGTGCAGTGTCTGTCGGACAGCGATAGCGCGTGAGCAGTGCCCAGCTTGGAAGAAAGCTCGTACAGCTCTCCGAGAGGCGGCCCAGCTCCAGAACGGTGGGCCCGAGCGGATGACGAGGGGCAGACCCTCTTCTCTCTGCAGGGACTGCCGTGGACGTGAAGGATGTGTCCGACACCACCTTCCCTCCTTAAGCCACCGAGCAGCAGAAGCTTATCCTGGCGACATGCGGGGCGGGGACAGGTGCCTCCCACTGAGCATCAGGGATTATTTTCTGAAAATCATGGTTTGTGTGAAAACACTAGCCAAAAGTTTCTTTCTGATTATTTTAAATTGAAAACAAAAAGCTACTTGTTGGCGAAAAACTCTTGGTTGATTTCCTAAAACAAAACTGAAACACAATAGAACCTTTATTTGTAGGTAACAAGGAAATGAGCCAGCTTGCAAGATGCTTACACGGCTCTCGCCCTCGCGCATTCCATGGGGACGGCCAGGGCTGTCGGCTTGCCAGGCTCCGTCCACAGAGGGACACAGTCTCATGGTAGCAGGAGCGTCACGAGAAGCACGCGTCTTCCTGGTGGACGCTCCAGGCCCCGTGCTGGACTTCGGTGTGGGATCCTGACGCGCTGTGAACTGTATTTTGAATGTAACTTGAGACATTTCCCCGAACATGTTCTGTTGAAGTGTTACATTGAGTCTGGGGCACATAAATAAAAACTTTTCCTTTAAAAACAGCAGCAGAAAAATACGTCCATTAAGTTTGGGTTTTAAAAATCAAGAATATTAACATGAACCCGGGAGATACTCCGACATCTGTCTATGAGATGTCACACACCTCCCCAGGAAATTCAGAGGCACAGAAGTCCCCAGCGCACTCCAACGGTAAGGGAGCAGCGCCTGGACGAAGGACAAGGTTGATGGGGAGGAGAAAGGCAAGAAGGAGACTTGCTTATGAAGTTTCTGTTGGCGCAACAAACAGGTTTTTGGTTTGTTTGTTTGTTTTTAAGATTTTATTTATTTATTTGGCAGAGAGAGATCACAAGCAGGCAGAGAGGCAGGCAGAGAGAGAGGGGGAAGCAGGCTCCCCGCTGAGCAGAGAGCCCGATGTGGGGCTCGATCCCAGGACCCCGAGATCACGACCTGAGCGGAAGGCAGAGGCTTAACCCACTGAGCCACCCAGGCGCCCCAACAGTTTTTAAAGAAACAAAACCATCCTCTAAATCATAAAGTATCAAATTATTGAGATAACTGCATATAATTTACCAAAAGTTAGAAGGTATGAGAAATGGTCATTTTGAAATCTCAAAGACCACGGAAAAGGAGCTGGAGGCTTTCCTGCCTTCAACACCGTGACTGCCTGCCGCATTCCTGGGAAGTAAAACAATTAATCGAGTTCACAGATAACGTGTGTCAAGCTTGCCTTAATTCATGTTTTGAGGGTCCACGGTGAGTCCTGATGGCTCGGACCCTGAACCATCGGGCTTCCCGCCGGCCCCGGCCCTCTCGCCGTGCGGGAGAGCCAGCCGGCACTGGCTGCGGCTGACGAGGGGAGTCTGATCCAAGGTCAGACAGAGGACCTGCACAGCCGGGATCGGAGATTTATCCTCACGACTCTGAAACCCACAGTGAACGTGACCCCGGACTTTAATCACGGCATCCTCTCTTGAAGGAATTCGCCCCTAGACTTGGTGTCTCAACATCTTCTCCCTGTGATGTGACTTCTTTACAGAAGCCTTTTCTGCCCCATGCTCCTCCCCAGGGCTGCTCCCTGGCACCACGATGACTCCTATGACTTTCTCAGGATGCTACCTGTACCTTTTTTTTTTAATTTTAATTCTCCAGTGTTCCAGAATTCATTGTTTATGCCCCACACCCAGTGCTCCCTGCAATCCGTGCCCTCCTTGATACCCGCCACCAGGCTCCCCCATCCCCCACCCTCCCCTCCAAACCCTTGTTTGTTTCTCAGTACCTTTATTAGTGCTTATTTAATTTAAGATAAATATTTTTCCACTAAAGAAATACGCATACACTACATATTTTTATTTAAAAAGAAAATAAATCATCTGTAAACGTATCACCCAAAAGCTGCCAACAGCTGGTCATGAGAGAAGAAAGACCCAAAGGATAACTTAGAAATCATGAGACGGCGAGGCCATTGAGTGTGGGGGAAAATAGCCTGACACAGTCGCATGGCTCCCGAAAGCACCCTGTTTTATGGGGCGGAATCACTGGGATTTACGGCCATCGACGAATGGTTACATCATATCTCTCATATTCTGTACACAGGAAAGTGTGTCATCCATTTTAGAGGCATTTAAGTTCAGAATTCAAAATTCTGTATGTGTGTGTTTAAGTTGTGCTTCTTAAACTGGTGAACTTCAGTTATCTGCAAAATTCATATGGGTACGACGTCTTGCCCTTCCACGATGCTGGGCTGTGAAGCGCTCCCAGAACAGCATGAAGCAATAAATAAAAGCTATTTAGGCGCCAAGAAAGTGCCGGTCCTGTAACCTTCCGGCGTTTCCCTGAAGCCGAGTATAATCGTATTTCACATAAGTCCACAGCCGTGAGTTGTGACCAGCCACGGTGCTCACAGCGGGAGATGTGCTCTCGTGCCCGCGGCGGTGGCCTAGGTGTGCTGGTGAGGACGCCAGGCGGGATTTGCCGTTTTTACTAATGGACACAGAAGGAAGAACAGGGGTGCCGTGAACGTAAAGCACAGATCTGAAGATTATCCAAGAGGCTGGAACACTAAAGTGACGACGGCCGACACCCGCCGAGGATGTGCAGCGCCCTGAGCACATTCTCCTCTTCCCGCCTCGCTTCTGTGAGGGGGAGCGGGGGGCCCTGCTGTCCCCATCAGGAATCTCGGGTGTCGAGGCCAGTACACTCACCCGAGGCCCGCGGCATGGTGAGAGCTCAGGTCTGTGACGACTCACCGTGGACGTGGCCCACTCCGCAGGGAGCACAGGGGAGGGGAAAGCCTGGACTCCCGGGCCGAGGGCGGGGCGTGACCAGTGCTCCAGGGGCCATCGCCAGGTGACTTGCCAGCAGGCAGCCGCCGAGGCACTCCACGGATGTGGTCTACCTCTTGTGACCGCTCGCGAGGAGGCATTACCATCTTGTGCTCAAGACGCAGACAGAAGGACCCGGAGAAGTCAGCATTCTCGAGTGAACAGCTGTTTAAATACACAAACGTCATGTGTTGTCATTAACGAATGCATCCTGTTATTAACTTGTTTACAGCTAGTGTGCCCAACGCTAGGCGCTGGGACACGGGAGGAAGGGGACATATCCGGTCCCACCTTTCCTCCCGGGAGTGGAAGATACAAGCAGGAACCAAAGTGCAGGGTCTAGGGGAGCTCAGAGCAGGCAGAGGATACAGCAGAGCAGTGCCCGGAGGTAAGGGATGGGACTGGGGACAATCAGCTGTGACTTCCATGGAGTGTGGATGGGCCGGAGCCACAAAGCTGAAGGGGTCACGCTGGGGAGACCAGCGAGGTTCAGCTCAACAAAGGCATCGTCGTCAGTCCCACAGGAGACTGAGGGCTTGACCCTGGGGTCCCTGGGACAGTCTTCAGGAGGCGAGGGACGCGTGGAGGGATCCCCTGGCTTCCGGGAGAACAGTGGCCTGAAGGAGACTCAGCGCGGGGACAGAGAAGCAGAAGCCGCGGCATCAGTGTGGGCAGGAGCGTGTCGCTGGGGTAGGTCACTGAGAGAAGATGGATCAAAGACGTTCTGGAAGGACTGGCCGTCACTGCACACCCGGCGTCCAGGACCAGGCCTGGTACCGGGACAGTAAATGTCCAGGAAAGAAAGGGGACAGCCGGGGGACACTTCAGTGTGTGTGACGCTGCTCTCTCTCCTTCCTTATTGCTGGAGATGAGAAAACACCCCCCGCCGTGAAGGACGGCCAAAGGTCCTGTGGCCTGGTTCCTCAGGCTTCCCGAAGGGTCTGCTCTGCCAGGGAGGACAAGGTGGCACACTGGGCCGCGCGGGAGACAGCATCTGTACTGGGACAGCAGTGTTGCGCAGCCTGAGAATGGGGCGTGGGAGTGGCTTCCCGGCCCGGCAGAACACGCCTGAGAGCACTGGTAGGGCCAGGCCCCACTTCCTCTTACCTCGACTTACCTGCCCCCCACCCCGCCGCCTGGACTCACACCTCCTCCCGCTGCACCCCCGACCTGGACCCGCACCTGAACCCCCGCCCCCCTCCCTGAACCTTCTCCATCATCAGCTACGGCATGGCCTCACCTCGGGGACCCTAAACATGCTGGCGCCTGCATCTCATCCCCTGAGATGTTGGTGTCATTGCTCTTGGCTGTGACGTGGACACTGGGATTTTGTCAAGATCCCAGGGGACGTTCCCGGGACCCGGGTTAGGAACCACCACTCTGGGCCCCAGTAAGCGTCCACTCGGAGGCACGGGGTGTCTGCCATGCTTCTCGCCAAGTTGCAGGCTAATGTCTTGCTGCCCTGACCCGTCCCTGACCCCAGACCAGCTGAGGCTCCGAGCCCCCACCACGGATGCCGGCCCCATCGGCCAGCGCCACAGAAACAGAGGTCAGCTCCCCGATTTACCACCGAGTCCTGCAGACCTGCACACCCTGCCCAGAGGCCCTGGTCCCAGTGGTCACCTGTGCTTTCAGACGCCCTTCCTTCCACAGCCGCGGTGGCATCGGGCAAGACGGTCCAGGGAAGGCAGACGCCGGAGGAACAGACCAACACAGGTCGTCAGACAGAACGCTGCTCCCAGAGATTCTGGACCTGCCCGTGTTGTCTGTGGTCTTCTGCTACAGGGGCTAATAGTGCTCACTCAGATTAGCAAAGGGACTTTGACCTAGCAGTGCTGGAGAGAGCGATCCTGGGAAACAGCTATCCGCTTCCGCTGAAATGAGCTCTGGCTCGCAAAGCTGTGATGACCGTCCCCAGAGGGTGCAGCAGGGACTCAGGGGAGGGCCAGGCTCCCCTGGGGGAGCAGCTGACTCGAAGGTCAACGTGGCTTCCGGGAGCCACGGGCCCGCGGGTGGGCACACGTGCCGCGGGTGAGAGATGCTTCTTGACTAAGAAGGAAGGAAGCAGAGTCCGGCGTCCACCCCGGACAGAGAGGTCCAGGAGGTCAGCAGGACGGGGACGAACCCTCCTGACACTCCACCTGCCACCCCCCAAGGGGTGTCATGACCACAGAGCCCTTCCTGGACCTGGACCCCTGCCCACATGGCCCTGGACCCCCTGTCAGCCGCGCTCATCCTGCGGGGACAGGAAGCAGGCCGCCGCCGTCAGTGGGGTTCATCCTGCAACGTTGCTGTGGGCGGGAGGCTTAGTTTTCCCGGACTGAGAGAGAGAAAGAGCAGCAGGGAGCCGTGGGGAGAGGGAGAAGGAGAGAGAGGGAGGAGATAAAGGAAGGAGAGGCAGAGGAGGAGAGAGACAGGAGGCGGGCCACGCTGGGCGGATTCGCGGCGTGGACGTCTGCCTCCACGGGAACGGGCCCGGGGCAGCCAAGCCTCTGCTGAGCGCCCCAGGGGCTGTGTCCACTCCGCATGCCCAGCAGCTCGGCCTCTAGCTCATGGCATTGCCACGCTGAGCTAAGGTCTTAATGCTGCATGCAAAGGAAAGCACAGAGCGGCCCTCTGAGGAGGTGAGAGACCGGCATCCCTACAATGCGGGACGCTCAAGGCCCACGGCTCTAGCCCACGGACGGCCATCCCAGACCCACGCACAGGGCCCATTTGTAGAGGTAAGTACCAAAGGATCATATCCTCCGTTATCAGACATCCAACCACGACAGTAGTGTCCTGCAACGGACAGCTAAGTCCAGAAGCTCCACGAGGAAATTTCTAGAACAGTCACTCATAACCCTAGAGAACACGGAACTCGCGCCACGAGACAGTCATTGAGAATCAGCTCCAACATTACACTTTTTTTTCTTTTGGCCACGGGGCCATTGACCTCTTCCAGCAGCACCAACAGTAGAAGCTGCGAGGATTCTTTTTTTTTTTTTTTAAGATTTTATTTATTTGACAGAGATCACAAGTAGGCAGAGAGGCAGGCAGAGAGAGAGGAGGAAGCAGGCTCCCCGCTGAGCAGAGAGCCCGATGTAGGGCTCGATCCCAGGACCCTGGGACCATGACCTGAGCCGAAGGCAGAGGCTTTAACCCACGGAGCCCCCAGGTGCCCCGAGAGCTGCGAGGATTCTTGAAGGGAGTCCATTGGGGGTGGTCACAGAGCAAACCTCCGCTCCCACAGCCCCAGGATGCCTGGACCTGCAGGGTCCCCATGAGGAGAGAGACCCAGGTGCAGGCTTGTCCAGGGCAGAGCTCCTCTGCACGCCTCAGGCCTCCGGCCCCACGGACCCCTTTACATCTGTCTCAGACAAAGGAATTGACAAGTAGATTAAAACGCAAATGACCCAATTGGGGGTTTTAGACCAACACTAAGGACAGCAGTGGGCAGGACCTCCAGGCTACGGGACTCCCGGCCCTGAAACTCCCAAGGAGGAGTCGGTACCAGAGGAAGCTACCCAGTCCTCCTCAGAGAACCCTGCTACTAGTTTGGGCCCGGGCATGCAGGCAGGACGGTCTTACTCTAACTTAAGCAAAAGCAGGAACGATTGAGAATGTGCTGGATTGTGTGCAGGCTGGCGCGCAGCCCTGAGCCCCGCTAACCCCAGAGCCCCCTGCACCTGCTGTGGTGGGAGAGGCTCCCATCAGCGCGGGACGTCCCGGATATGCTCCGTCCAGCCCCGCTGGTCCAGAACTACCTGAAATGATTCTGACGAGCAGACAGAACTCAGACGCCCATGGTGGGGGGGGGGGCAGCCGTCACGGGACAGCAGACTGCCTCCGGGACGTAGATTCCTGCGTTCGATTTTATGAATAAGGAGTCTGCCAGGAGCTGCAGCTTCTTCCAGCCCCAGCCTTGCTGAAGGTGACTTCGGTCAACCGCCCCCACGCACTCCATCTCACGTTCTCGTCTATAAATGCAAAGGTCTGTGCTATGAAGCCTTCCGCCCGAGCGCTCCGTTATTTGCAAAGCCGACGGAAAGACGTGGACAAGAAGAGGGGACGAGTCCCCAGTCACCAGGAGTCACGCAGCCAACACTCAATGCAGACGACTGTCCAGGGCCACTGGCCTTTGGCATACCTGAGGGGAAGTCAAGGACCTTTGAGGAGGACCAGCACCAACGTGCTGCAGCAAGGAGGCCGGGAGCCACGTCGGGGACGGCTGTCAGCAGAGCTCGTGGCGATGTGCTCCACTTCTCCCCGGGAACAGTTAGTCTGCAGTGCGCGGCCTGCTCCCATGATGAATATGTAACAAGAAAATGTGTCATCAGAACAAGCCCCCACAGCAAACGGATTAATATTAATGAGACAAAAATTGAGCCTCCTTTTGAACCCTTGGAGAAGACTGTAAAGGCAGTGGTTCTTAAAGAACCCAGCAGTCTCAGAACTGACCTTGACCTGGACAGGGCTCGGCAGGAGCCACTGAGAAGCAATTAAATATTCAGCTTGGTTCTGGCCTGGGCTGGGGGCTCAGAGCTCCCCATGACTTGCATTTTAAAACCGATCTACAGAGATGCCGACAGGTCAGGACGAGGCACGGAGGAAGCTCAGAGAAGAGCAGGGAGCCAAGAGGCCAGCAGGTGACTGGATGTTGTCTCAGGGCCCAAGGGTGGGTTAGGACCAGACGGAGCAGGAAGCCTGCCCCGAGCTCTCATCCCGCAGGTGAGTCTGAGGACGGAGAAGTCACCGACTTCCTCACGCCCTGGTTAGGAGCAGAGCCCACATATCTTAACAAGCCTGGACCTTCCAAATGTCTGAGACAGTCCTTGAAACAAAGTGGGTGCCAAGTAAAGATGAGATCACTCCTCCTAGACCTCTCTGTCTCCTGTGCAAGAGGAAGGAAGGAGTGGAAGGACCCTGAGCTCGGCTCCTGCAGTAACATCCAGGCATGGTTCCCAGCGGCACAGGTGTCTGGGTTCTCTGCCCACACACGGCCATGTGGACCCTGCCGTCTCTAAGCACTGGTACAAGTATTCTCAGGTGAGGAAAACCTGGCAAATTCGATTTCGTTACACAGTAAATGATCAGCAATGTGCACGTATCCACTCACTTATTCATTCATTCAACAAATATTTACTGAATAGTTAACATGTATAACTACTGATCTAGGATTCAAAATAGACCAAAATCATTTTCCTCGTGATGTTGGGGGTGGGAAAAAGGGAAGGTAACCTCATAGACTACTCCTTCAAGGGAACTGCACAAACGGGGTATTAGCTGGGAGACAAAGAAAAGACTGGGTAGTTCTTCAACGGAAAAGAAACAAATGATGGTTCTCTTTTATTGGAAATGAAACTAGAAAGGGGACATGACAATGAAGGAGTCAGAGTAGAGAGTGTCTGGAAATTGTCTCTGAGGAGGTAAGGGAGTGAGGTCTTAAGAAAAATGAAGGTGAGCGGGGAAGGACACATGACACGATGGGCACTGGGGGTTGTATGCAACTGGTAAATCACTGAGTTAGCTACGTCTGAAACGAATGATGGTCTCTGTGTTGGCTAACTGAATTTAAACTTAAAAAATAGTGAAAAATGTAAGAATTGCACTTAGCTAGATACATAAAAGGATACTCCTTGGTGAAAGGAGAAATGGGTGAGTGAGTGGGTAGATATGGGGAATTATGGATAGATGGATAGACGGATGGATAGATGGGAGGAAGGAACGGTGCTGATGGATGGTAAATGGTTAAGTAGGTAAATGTGTGGATGGAAGGAAGGAAGGAAGTTTGGATGGATGGAAGGATGGGTAGATGGATGGATGGATGGATTGGTAGATGGATGGATGGATGGATGGATGGATGGGTGGGTGGATGGGTGGATGGATGGATGGTTGGATGGTGTACATTGAATGGATTAGTGAATATTAATTCATTTTGTGGGACTTCAGACCTTAATTTTCACCTCTGATACAGAGCATCCTAAAGGCTCAAGGGTCTAAAACCTGGAGAAATTGATCGAGTTAGATTCATGAGCACCTCAGCAGCTGACAGAGACAAAAGGTCGGGCGTTGCTTCCTGGACACGCACCAGTGATGTTATTTGTAAAGTAAAGAATGAGATGCTCTCCTCAGCTGCTGTCCTCTGACTGCTCAGAAATTTATCTTTCCAGGATGCCGATTCAATCCGATCACTTCCTTGCATAAAATCCTTCACCGGCTTCCCTTTGCCCTTTGGGTGAAATGCAGAATTCTTACTGTGACCCACGGGCTCACTGTCCCAGCTTCTCTGTGCAGATGAAACGGCTGCCACGGGGCCAGAAGAACTGCTACAGAATCGGGTTTAAACCCCCGCGACGCCACGTTTCCCACCCAGCCTGGGGGCACTGGGTGGTGCTTCCCGTGCGGGCTGTGCTCGGCCCCTCTCCGCCCGGCTCACATGTGAATCCGTGCCAGCCGGGGGCTCAGGCGGGGACCGGCTGGTCTCGGATGGCTGGCTGGTCACAGGGCTGTGATGGAAGGGAGTAGGACAGAGAGACAGATGAGAGACAGAAGGAAAAAGCCCACAGGCCTCTCCTTCCGAGATGTAGGCTCGGAAGGGCTTGTTGTCATGTTCAGAGCATTGTAAAGCGCAAGCCGAGCCAGTCCAGATCCAGGGGCACGGGGCGCACGGGGCACATGGGGAAAGTGCAAAGTCAAAACAAGAATCCTACAGCTCCAGGGAAGGGCAGGGAACCGGGAACAGCGGTTCTGCTCCCTACCTCTCTGCCTTCCGCCCACCTTCTTTCTCTCTCTCTCCTTCCTACTCAGAGCCGTGGTACCCACTGCTGGCAATGCCACTTTCCTACACCCACGCAAGCCCTCAGCCCTGGCCCCGGTCAACCTTCATTCACTCAGAGTCGCCGTTCAGGCCACGGAGGGGAGCAGGCCAGGCCCAGCGGAGAGACTTGACGGGACCCTACCCGGCGGTGAAAACCACGGCTCTGGCTGGAGAGCTGAGGCTGGGATCCTCGCACCTCCAGATTTTCTGGGTGAAGCAAGGGAACAAAAGGGGTTGGGAAGCTCACGTAAGTGGATCGTCTTGTCCTCCTCCGGGGCCAGTGTCTCTAAAGAAAACTTGGCACCTCGGGTTGACCTCGCAGTTCCCTACACGGGCTCATGGCTCCGCAGTGGGCAGAAGCCCTGGGCACGGTGCTGGGGCTGCAGGTACAGGGTTCGGGACGGCGGAGCAGCGCACTCCCGTGGCCCCGTGGACTGGAGAGCAGCAGGTGCGTGGAACCAGCATGCAGCCACGGGGCCTGTGGCTCTTCCCACAGGAGGGGGGCTCTTGTCTCATGTCTGGAAAGTTCTGCTGGCTGGAATCCAGGGCTGAGAGCTGCAGCTCTCGAGGAAAGAACACGCTTTCCCTCCCGGGCCTGTCCTGAAACTCTGTGGTTTAGTCATTGTCTCTCACCTTCCCACTGCCTGACTCTCCTCCCCACCTTGTGCCTGAGGCTGCTCTTGGCGCAGAGAAAAGCCCATCCATGCAAACTCAGGGTCGCGGGTGGTGTTCCATGCAAACTCAGGGTCGCGGGTGGTGTTCCATGCAAACTCAGGGTCGCGGGTGGTGTTCCATGCAAACTCAGGGTCGCGGGTGGTGTTCCATGCAAACTCAGGGTCGCGGGTGGTGTTCCATGCAAACTCAGGGTCGCGGGTGGTGTTCCTCCCATTCCTCCGTCTCAGAAGCCACTGCGAGAGGTGGACCCTGCGGGTGGACCTCGCCCAGAACCTTCTCCTCGGATCCCATGGCGGCTCTGTCTCCCGGCGTCTACAGCTCCCCAGGGCGCCTGGCAGTTTCCAGTGGGCAGTGATGTCTCCCATATGGACGGAGCCCGCGTGCCCCATGGGCAGTGTCCACAGCTCCGGGCTCCCAGCTCACCTGCGGACACGCTCCTCTGCCCCACTCCGTGTCTCGCACAGCTCCTCTTACGTGAACCTATTGTGGGTCCCATTCCTCTGATGGCTACCAAATTGTAAGACTTTTAAAAAAGCAAAAACAGATTCTCTTAGGAGAAACGCTGAGGACTTCTGATCATGGATTCCCGTCACGCGCCAATAGCTGGGCCGTGAAGGGTTCACCTCTCTCTCTCCATCACTCCAGCTATGTGAGACAGCTGTCTAAGCAGAAACCAGGTTATTTTAAATTCCCAGTGTAGGTTTATTTATCTTTGTTTTTATTTCAGTATACTTTTTGTTTTTAAAATATTTTCTGATTTTCAGGACAGTTGCGAGGCGCGGCAGAGCTCCCGGCTGGCCGACCCCTCCCCGTGCGGTCCGCCCTGACGCCGGCCTGTCACGTCCGCGTGGTCGGCCGGCACAGTTAATGACACGTTGATCCGGTCGGCTCTTTGATACGTTCTTTATTCCTATTTCCTTCATTCTTAATCAGTGTCTTGCTCAAAGTGACCTCGACTCCGCGCCCTGTTTGTCGGGTCTCCTCGGGCTCCATGGGCCGTGGCCGTCTCTCAGCATCTCTTTGCTTTGCCAGCTGTGACCGCTCCGGAGAGCGCGGTCGGGTGTTTGAAGACTTGCCCTCCGTTGGGGCTCGTTGGACGCTTTTCTCACAATTAGATGGAGAAGATGACGCGCCCCTTGAATCACGTCCAGGGCGCCCAGTGTCAGTGCGACTCAACAGGGCTGGCTTGACTTTGGCCACCCAGGCGAGGCGTGTTTGTCAACCGTGTCCATCCTGAAGTCCTCCCTTTGCATCCCGTCCTCGTCGGAAGGCGTCTCCTGGCGTGTCGGCACGCACCGGGGACCAGCGTCCTGCTGCCCTCCTCTGCTGCAGGATGTCCACGGCAGCCGGAATTCTTCTGTATTCTTCGCTGACTCGACCCTTCCCTTACATGCTTATGAGCCAGCGGGTGGACAGCTCACACTTCGGGTCGCAAACCAGCACTGCTTTGATATTTGGTGGCTCCAGTGGTCCGGGCCCTGACCATGGCATTCCTCCCTTTAGCTCCTCTGATGGGACCACAGAACAGCCCGGTTTCGTTTTCAGGGCTGTTTCCGAGGGCTGCTTTGCTTTCTGGCCCAGCTTGTCTGGTTCCTGCCTCACTCCTAGAATCAGCCCTTTCTCCAAGGAGCTAATCCCTCGGAGATGCCACTTCCGGGGCCTTGCCAAGACGGGTCTGTGACGGTGGGTAAGATGACCAGTCGGGGGGGGACAGTCCTCATGTTACCACCTGGATGGCTCTGCCCAAGTGGGCTTCACACCTGATCCTCTCCAGACCTGCGGTTCCCGTCGCCATAACCACGAGGAATGGCCACGGCTGCTCGCTTTCCCGTGGAAGAAGGCTCCGGAACAATTAGCTGCCGGCGAACATGTGCGGGCTGCCGTCCTCCACCCCCGGACGTAACACTGGCTTCGTGGAAGAATCTGTGAATCAATGAGCCGATCAGGAATTGCTTAAGACTTTTCAGTAAAACAAAGATTGTTTTAAGTTAAGACTCTGTCATTCACCAGCTCTGAAATTTCGTAAATCCCACAACCTCTCACAACTACGACTTCCTCATCTCCACACAGGGGCAGGCACGGCTGTTCCGAAGGTCTTACGAATGGATGACCCGGGCAACGAGGCTCCTGGAAAGGACTTCACATGATAAGACACATAATAATAAACACCCAGCGTTTTTCTCTGTTTCGCACTGAAAATGAGTATTTATTCAACCTCATCGGTGGAAGATAATCACAGGAGGCCCCTGTCAGAGCGTCCGAGCAGAGCGGGCTGTGTGACAGGACCCGGGGCTTTCTGCATGGGACACGGGGTCTCCCTGGCATCCTGGGCAGGTGTACTGCATCTCAGGAAGGGGGTGACCCCTGGGGAAGCAGCTGGGGCCAGGGGGATGCCCCCGCCTGCAGGCAGCCCCTGCTGACAGAAGGGGCTTGTGCCTTTCTCACCGTGCCACACCCACCCGGGACCCCCGGCTTCAGGGTCCCCCACTTCCCCGTGGCTCGGAAACCTGTCCAACCTTTGCCACTGGACGACAGCACAAAGCCAATTCTACAAAAACCCCCGAGTGAGGAAACAGCGCAACCCGCCGAGGTTTGTGAATGCCAGGTCTACGTGGCCGTAGGCAAATCTCTTTCCTTCAGGTGAGTCATTCAAGGACAGCCAGAGCCCTCGAAATCAGCCACAGCCCTGCCTCCCTGCAGGGGTTCCACTCCGGCTCGGGGGCTGGAGCACGAGGCGAGGCCAGGCGCCCGTGGGGCGGACGAAGACCAGCTACCAGAAGGTGACTTAGGAGGGCGCATGTCCTGCCGTGAGCACACAAGCTGTGGAGAAATGCGGAGAGAGCCGTGTGCCACCACCTGAGGGAGGCCGGGGGCCCAGAGCTGGGTCCCAGCAGCCTGAGGTGCCACTCTGGAGGGCATGCAGGGGGCCAGCCCTTGCTGCAAACCCCCGCCATGCTCTCCAGTTCCATCGGCTAAGCTCTCCGGGGGCTCTTTGCCTGGGAGCTGGTGACGCCATCGCCGCCGGGAAGCTGTGATGGGGAAGGAACGGGGCTCACTGTCCCCGGCACAGGGGCTCTTGGTGGAAGCAGGTGTCACCCAGCTTGCGCCTTTGGGCCAGGGCGGGGCGTTCACAGGACCCAAGCGTCTAGAGCCTGTGGAGCTCCCCTAAGGGTCCGGTTCTGTGAACCCTCTCGCCACCAGCTCTGTGCGGTTTCAGCAGGGCCATCCCCGGCAGGCGGGAGCCCCGCATTGTGACCTGGGATCTGACTCTGCCAGGCAGAGAGTCCATGCCACGGTCAGCCCCACTCAGCTCCCAGAAGCAACGCCACACTCCGGCCTCTGATCCTGCCCCTTGGGAATCCGCCAGCCCGGGAAGCACGCAGGGTCCTTTCCTGCAGAAAGTCTGTGAGTCTGGGGGCTCCTGGTCCCGAAGCTCCATGGGGCTGGGTCAGTTCCACCTCCTGGAAGCAGAAGTCTTGGAACACATCTCTACTAGTGAGTGTGCTTGTGTGTGTCTGGGTTACTGTGTGCTTTGTGCGCTTTTGTATTTCTGTGTTTGTGTGTGTTTGTGCTTGCATATTTGTTTGCCTGTGTGTTTCTGAATGTGTGTGCGTGTGTGTGTGGTTATTGTGAATGTGTGTGCGTGTGTGTGTGTGCGTGCGTGCGTGTGTTGGGCAGCGTGTCCGGGGTGGACATCTAACTCTTAGCCACACTTCATGCGGCCTGAGTTGCCAAACTAAACTTAGATGCTTTTGGAGCAGCTGGCTTTGCCTCATTCGGTGCGAACAAGAGGGGAACAGATGCCTGTCCGGCGCCCCATGCCAAAGCTTTACAGACATCATGTCACGTAAACATCACAGGATTTCGGAAGACATAGACTATGTCACCCACTTACTATTCCTTAAGAGGAAACAGGCTCAGAGATTCAAGCTAGCACTGGCCGCGAGCCCCGGCATGCCTGGGAGTGAGGCATGCGTGCAAGGTCTCCAGGAGGTGGTGGATTGGTCTGGTGACACGCAGAGGAGGTAAGTGTGCACACGAGGACAAGGGAGAGGCAGAAGCCCAGAGATGGAGAAACAAGAATTTGTCGGAGGGAAAGTAGGCACTGACACCTCCTGCTCACCTGGAAAATGTTACCATAGAAACAGGAAGATGTGTGGAGTTTTCTGAGATGCCGTGCCCAGAACTAAGTCCCCCCGGGTACTCGTTCATAGCTCAGGGTCTGGGCTGCACATTCAAGGAGGAGGTGTGGCACGCGGGGTGCCGCTGGGCGTGGCAGAAGTGTGGCAGCCAGGTCCCATGACCGTGCCCAGAGCCAGCAGATGGAGACGGCCGGGGCATGGGTACAGAATGGGAGGCGCAGGAGGTGGGGGTAGGAGACCACAAGGCAGGTGGGAGGGTGAGGGGTGAGGGGTGGAGCCGCATCCTCTCAGCTCCTGGCCTGGGGCTGGGGCCCAAACACAGTGGCCGCCTGGCAGCATCTAACAAACGAGGACAGGGTAAGACCTACTACAACGTTACACAGAGCGAGGAAAGGACACAGAGGAACCTTCCACATGATTGTCAAGGGCAAGAAGCCAACCTGAAAAGGCTGCGGGCAGCCTAACTCCAGCCACACAGCCCTCTAGAAAAGGCAGAGCCCTGGAGACAGCGGAAGCTCAGGGGCCGCCAGCGGCTGGGGGTGAAGGGGGAGCGGGTGCAGCACGGAGGCCATCCCGGGAAATGACCCCGGTCTGGAGGACATGCCGTAGCTCGTCTGTCCCAACCTCAGGGAAAGCCCTCAGGGGAAGTGTGGACGGAGTTCCTACTAATGCATCGATGCCGCCGAGTCCCCACCAACGCCGCGCGCTAACTCAGGACGCTCACGCCAGGGGACCTGCATGGGTGGGGCAGCATGTGGGAATTCCCTGTACTTTGGACTCAATTTCTCTGTAAACTTACAATGGATCTAAAATTAAATCTATTGGTTAAAAAAAATAGACCCAGAATTTGGTTTCTGTTTTTTGGGAAAATGCAGCTTTTTCCTTCTGTTCCCTCGACCGGCGCCTCAACGGCGACACAGTTTTCCTCAGACTCAGCGACGTGCCCTCGCGCGGCGCCAACGCCGGAGGAGGCTGGCTCAGCGCACAGGACACCGGCGAGAATCTCCGGCCAGACTTTCCGCAGCTCCGGCCTGTGCCTGCTGCAAGGGGCTCCCTCCCACGAGCCACCAGACAGCCCCGCATCCCATACCCGGGGCCGCTCGTGTAGACCCGACTCCCCAGGCAGCCCTGCAGTATTTTCTAGAAGCCAGGCTCTCTGTACCACTGCGCCGTGACGTTGCCTTCTCTCCCTCTCCTCCTCCTCTGGTTACGGCATCCCTGGCCCTCCCCGAGCCCTCCTGTGCCCTTGACCCCCACCCCCTGGTCCCTGCCCTTCCTCTCACCGTTCTCTTTCCCTCGGACTTTCTGGGGTTGACCAGAGTCCGACACTCGGCACCCACCTCTCCTGCGGGGCGGCCCGGAGCGGCTCCTCTCGGGCAAGCGGGCTGGGTTGGCTGTTGTCATCACGTCCCCACCGCCGTGAGCACCTGCAGGGCACGAGATGCCAAGCCGGGGGGTGGGGCGGTGGATAGGCTTCCCCTGGGGCCACGGCAGGTGTGCGGGGCAAGGCGACTGCGGAGCCCTCGCGCCTCCCCGTGGGGGCCCACCCACAGCCACCGAGCCCCACTGCTGCCTGGAGAGGCTGAGCCCTGCCTGAGGGAGCGGGTCCCTGGGGCCCTCCGTCCGGCCGAACGAAGTCAGCTGCTCGTGGTGGCTGCTGCACGACAAACGGCCCCAGACGCTGTGACTGAAGAAGTTCTGATCTATCGTACCCTGTGATTCTGGAGGGCTCCTGTGGGTAGTTTGTGGGCTCCGCATGGCACCCGCAGGCCTTACTGGCCACACGCCAATTCTGTCCCCAGCAACACCATGCTCTTGCGATCATGTCCGTGAGTGCCTGGGGTGTCTCCCTGTCCCAGCTGGCCACTGGCTAGGACAACGGTGCCCTCTGACATCCAGCCCCTGTGGTAGCTCGTCCCGTTCTATCCCTGGCTCCGGGAGGAGGTTCTCAGGGACCGTGCCCTGAGGGCAGTGAGAGCCTCCTTGCTGTGGTGACAGGTGTGTCTCCGGGCCCTCCTCCGGCCCAGGGCTCCAGCCTCATGTGGAAAGTCCTCTCCAGCACGCCCAGCTCTCCACACCATCGCGTCCTTCCCTTCCTCCATCCTCCGCCGACTCCGTGCTTCTCTCCATTGCAGGGACGGGCCATCCCGGCAGCACCGCACCCCTCCCAGGTCCTCACAGGGCACGCCCCGAGATCTTGTGGGGGTCCCGGCCAGTGTACTCTCCTCTCTACTCCACATTCCCCCACCTCCTTGAGCAGATGTCTTCATGGCCCTGGGCCTGGCTCTCCTCAGTCCCCACTTTGTGCTGGCTGGGCACAGCAGCTCCTTGTCCCCCCATCGGCCCACGTGTCCCCAGCTGGACTGTGTTGTTGTTCAAGTGGCACCTGGCCTAGTGCTGATCAGGGGGCCAAGAGGTGCCAGGGCGTAGACCCTGGGCACGTGTTGTCTGGGGCGGGGGTCCCTGTATTGCCTGCAAGTGCTGGCCGAACGCAGGGAGGAGACCCTCTTCAGGCGCAGAGGCTCCAGAGAGTCTGGGAACTCAGCGTTTCAGAAGCATCTGCCCTCTGCCCACAGCAGGCTCTCCTGGGCGGGGCTGAGCCTTCCAAGGAGCTGCTCTAGGGACTCCGTCCTCGACTCACCCCCACGCCCACCTGCTCCATCCTGCCGGAGGCCACGTGCTCCCAAGGGAGGTGCTGACGCTGGGGCTTTGCCCTGAGCTAGGGGAGGGCCTGCCTCTGGGTTTCCACAACATGCTGTGGTGGAGTCTCTGGAGACGGGCTGCCCGGGAAGGTGGTGTAGGGGCTGGGAGCGTTCCCAGCGTGGCGAAGGGGTCCTTGGTCCTTAAACAGGGACCTGAGCATCCCGGGTCCACCCACCTTGCTGACTCACACCTCCGAGCACAGCATCTGGATCTGCTCGACCGAAGAAGCAGAAGAACAGACCCTGAGTCCAAACTCGGGCGAAGGACCGAGGCGCCGGTGAGTGCAGACCGGCCCTTTCTCCACGGCTCGGGGCCCACTGGGCTAGTAGTCAGTATGTTTGTACTAAATCAACTTAAAACTCATTGTATGAAGAAGATTTACATCATCATAAGCACAAAACGATGCCTCTTGCCCTATAAAAAGCAAATGTGGAAAACCAGAGCCGTATTGTGGGTTCCAGAGCCAGCGTCCTGGTACCAAGGGTCCACACCGGAAGCCGGCAGGACCATCCCTGGTTGAAGCAGGGGATGGCGGGTGTCAGAGCGGCCAGAGAGAGAGCCAATGCCCGCCGAGACTTCTCTTCACCCAATCAGACCGCCTGGAAAGCACCGCGAAGGCTTTCCTCTTGCTGTCAGGCTCAATATTGTCTCAAGCACACGCCTTTCTGCACGCGAGACCATCCCGTTGAAGGCCAGGGCACGTCCCCGCCCTTCGGCAGACACTGACGTAGGCGAACAGTGGAGGAATATATTTCCACATAAAAGTGATTGAACGTCCTTGCTGGCAACGACTGCCAGGTTAATCATCCCGTGCCGGCATCAGTTTCCTGCTCCTGACAGCCGGCGGCGGTTAGAGATTATCGTGGGTGGACCCGGCGCAGGCACTCGGGAGCTCTGCCTTATTTTTACCATGCCTTGTGAGTATCAAGCTAATTTCAAAATAAAAGGTTATAAAGAGGGGTGCCTGGGGGGCCGTCATTTAGGCGTCTGCTTTCTGCTCAGGTGATCCCGGGGTCCTGGGATCAAGCCCCGCATCAGGCTCCCTACTCGGCGGGAAGCCTGCTTCTCCCTCTGCCTGGCGCTCCCCCTGCTCCTGCTCTCTCTGTCTCTCTGTCAAATAAATAAAATCTTTTAAAAGGCAATTATAAAAAGTGGTGCTGGGTGACCGTTAATCCATGCAGGACACCGGAGGGACGTGGGTTTGCAGCGCAGTGTTACCCTAAATACCAAGGCAGGAGGAGCAGCTGGGACCACAGCCCCTCGGGGGGATCAAGGCAGGTAGCCTGGGGGCTGAGGGTCCAGTCCGCACTGGCCGTGCGTGCGAGCTCGCAGAATGGCACCTTAGCTTCCCAGGGTGGAGGGTTGGATCAGAGGCCAAGGTTCCAGAAGACCCCATTCACCTTTCTTCAGGCACACTGTCCTCCCATTTCATCTCTGGCTTGTCGTCTTGTGAGTCCCGTCCCTGCAGGACAACCCAAGGACCAGATCACCACGGGCCTGGTTCCCCAGCAGGGAAGGAGCCCCCTCCCCAGGACCATCCCTCAGAGCTTCTCCCACAGAACGCGCACAGAGATCACCCCAACCAGTGAGGCTGCCGACCCTCCTCCTCCTGCCCACAGTCGGTAATTCCTAGAGAACAGTGACACATCCAAGAACAGAGTCCCATTCCCGTGCTCCTCTCGGCAATTCCACGTTTCCCTCGTCCTCTGCGTGGACAAGACCACGGGGAAGGATGGGCACTCCTGGGGGAAGCGCTTGGTTCTGGGATCAGAGGAGGAAGCATGGACCTGCTTCATAAGAGCTGTATGGCTTTGGGCACACCGGTGAGCCTCGATCTCTTCTGTGAAATGGGGACAATGAGGCCCTAGAACACTTTCAGTTACGAGCAGCCGGCACCCCGAGGCCAATACGCCCGAAGAGACAGACGCGTTCATTTCTGTAACCAGAGGCTATCACGGGGGCTCTCGACCCTGCGGGAGGGCTGCCTTCCCGTCAACACACCCCATGACGCCTGCCTCCGCTTGGCCTCCCTTCACACAGCCCACACCACCGGCAGCCGCTTCTGCGCTTAGAGACCCCAGTGGGAAAAAGGAGTTTTCCCCTGCGGGTGTCCATGCACCCGTCCCACAGAGACCTGTAATGAGCCATCTTCATGTCATAGCTCATCCAGGGCGCCCCGTCACCAAGAATACAAGCACAGTGACTCAGGGGTGAGGATCAAGTGACCGTTTGTGGTCGGCACCTGTCGCCTAAAGAGAAAGAGACCGAGGTCTGCCGAGGAAAGCCTCGAGCACAGCGCCAGAGTCCATGAGAGTCTGCACTGAATGAAGCCGGGCGTGGGAAAGAGGCAGCTGCCACGGGGTCTTGTGCGTGGGGACGTGTGCAGGCTCGGGCTGGTGGGGGCCAGATTGGGGGAAAGGCTGGACAGAGTGCGACAGACACGTGGGTCAGGCCCAAAAGAATAAATGCTACCAGGCCGAGTTCTGGGACGCCAGGGCTAGAACAAGAGCAGAAGGCCCCAGTGGGTGAGGAGAGCAGGCTGCAGGGCTGGGCAGCACCAGGGGCCAGGCACGTCCCCGTGCCCGTCTCTCTCCCTGACGGCCCATGTCCCAGGCTGTAAGGTACGGGAAAGGCTGTCCCCAGCACAGAGCCTACACAGGAGACGCGCTCGGTAATCATGTCTCTCTCACATCCTCTGTGCCCTCAGGAGCACAGTAGGCCTGAAGACATGGGCTGCGTGGGTCTAACCCCATATAGGTGATGGGATCTGGGCATAAATCAAGCCCATCACCAGGAACAAATGCTCCACATCTTTGAGAAGCGAGAGAAAAGAATGGTGCATTAACTCTGTAATTTTCCCAAATTACCAGACAAAAAGTGACATAAAATAGCTTTTCTCGAAGATGATAAATATGGACGAAACGAAGACCTGGCTTGTGTGATTGCTAATCCCCTGCCTGACGGGACCGAAGCTCGTGTCAAATGGGACCACTGCGTCGCCCAGCTAGGGGATAGCTTGGCAGGGGCAGCTGCCCGAAACGCTGCACCCCTCGATGGCGGACCCGACCCGGGACCCGACCGTATTGATTACACATGCGCCGTTCCATACTAAACCGTCTCAGTCTACACAATTTTTAACATGTGGTTCAAAGTCATACTTGTCATATGTCCACAGGCCTATTTGCTGTGAAGTACCCGACGTCATCAAGGAGGGCAGACGCTCGCTTGGAAAACAAGCAGGAACGTCGCCTACTCTGTTCCCCGCAGCCCGCAGCGCGCTGGCGGTCAGAGCCCGCGCTCTGCTGCTCCGGCGTAAAGCGGGCTTCCGGGGACGGTTACTCCCTCTTCAGGGCTTGCCCACATTGTCATCTCCTGAGAGAACGGCTTCGTTCGATGGCAGAGTTAAATTATATTAGTAGTGAATTTAGATGCTGTTTACTCGTCCCGCGGCGTTTGCGTGGTTAGGGAAGCAGAATGGCGCGTCTGCACAGCCCCGCGACAGATGGCGTCACTCAGCGGGGGCCGAGGGCCGCTGCCGGCGCTGTCTTGTTTCGTGCTCCGGGCGCAGTGCTCGCCACCTCAGTCCCCGCTGCGTGACCAGGGACGGGTCTTTCCCTCAACTGTAAAGTTAGGGCCCAGCTGGGGCGGCCACCAGGCCCCCTTCCAACCACCCTGCCCCGTTTCTAACCGAGGAAAGAAGACGCTCTTCGGTGAGGTTGCAGGAGAACAAACCACGTGAGAAGACTCCACTCACCGGCAGAGCGGGGACGTTCGGTCTTTCGTGAATCAAAGCGTCTGTCGCTTTGCCTGTGTCCTGCCGGACGTGCGCAGAGCTGCGTCTGTGTGCAGAGCCCCCGGGTCCTGGGGGCACAGCTGAGGCCAGAGACAAGGGTCTCCAGCCTCCGCAGCCTGGGCCGTGGGTGAGCACGAGGGAGAAAGTCAGAGGGCGTGACGGCTGGGAAGTGCCGAGTGACCAATGAGCCCTCGCAGCCTCTCAGGGTGACTCAGGCTTATTAGCTCGCGGTTCCTGCAGCCGGGAGCCTGGTGGAGCCGAGCTGAGCCGGATTTGCCGCCCGGGCGCAGTTTGGCAGCCGTCCAGATCGGGGCCAGGCTGCGTTCTCATCGGGCAGCTCGGCTGGGGAGAAATCCGCTCTCACTCTCCCTCGGCAGTGTCCCCTCGTTTTTGGACGACTTGGTTACTCAAAGCAGACGACCGAGAGCAAGGTCATGAGGTGAGTCTGCTGACGCACACCGTCTCACATGCCGGAGGGTGGGCGCATGGCGGCGGCCCAGCGTCTCCGGCACATTCCAACACAGGCCCCGCCCAAACGCGGGTCCAGGCTCAGGCCAGGATGTGGACACTGGGAGGCAAGGACACGCCCAGCCGCTCGGCCTCAGCAGGCTCTGGGTCCTGTGCAGGAAGTAAAGCCCGTGAGGGAGGTGGGGATGCCCACGGGAGGGCTACGCGAGTAGGGAAGGTGCAGTCTACCCCAAGCCTGGGAGGAGGGGAGGGGCGTATCACAGCATCCGTGGACGTGCCGGAAAGAAGAACCCACGGCAGGGTCTGAGGGAGGAGCTGACCTGGTGTGTTCAAGGGCGGCAGGTGACTGCCCTGGCTGGAAGTCAGACCAGTGGAAGAGGTGTAGATGGTCTACACTGGGCCTTAGGACTTCTTTTGTCTTTACTGTGAATGAAACACAGGCCCTTGGAAAGTGTCCAACAGTGGAATGACAGATCTACCTTTGTTTCCGGGGGTCCCCTGAGCGCTGGTGGAGATGCACTCTGTGGGTGACTCTGAAGCAGGAAGACACATGAGGACACAGTTGCAATGGGCTGTCCTGGTGGTGATGGCGGCACTAACCGGGGTGGGACTCGCGGCGCCAGCAGGGCTCTGCAAGTTGCACCAATGGCACGTGCAGATGAGTTAGAAGTGGGTTTCCTCAGCAGTGGAGACCCTACACCCCCCGGGGCCTTGGCCACTGAACCCTCACCCAGCCTCTGCCGGTGCGTCCTCACCACGCACGGAAGTGCCCCCGCCTGTGGGCCACCAGGTCTGGTCCCTCATGGGCCTCACACTGCTTCCCCTCTCAAGGCTTCCTGAGGAGAACACGACTCCCTCTGCCCCCATCCTGTGTTCCCCTCCGGGCATCTGACGGGCGCCTCCCAGCTCACGGGATGCTCCTGCCCAGGACTGACAGAGCCCAGCGCTGGCGCCATCTCCCGGACCCAGGGCAGAGCAGCGGCTCCCACTCCGCTTGCTCCTCACACGCCGGCCGTCACCGCCGCAGAGGGCGTCGGCTACGCCGCCATCAGCCGTGCTCGGCTCCGCGGCAGGGCTGACGTCGAGCAGGTGCTCTAAATAGAATCCCGGAGCGTCACACCGGAAAGGTTAATGTCGCCACAAGGTAGGTCAGCAGCCGACTTGAGAGCTGGGCTTAGGGTTTCTGGTTCCCGGCTGGAGGAAGCCAGCCTCAAACTGGACTCCAGTGTCCTCCCGGAAGGCCAGGTCAGAGGGGCTAGAGGCCGGGGAATTTGATGGAGTGAAACTGAGCCAGGAGGGAGGAGAGGAACAAATGGGTCCAATAGGGCTCTGTCCCCCTGCAGGGTCCAGAGGGTCATATGCTTGGAGTGTGTGTGGTATGGACAAGACCTGGAAGAGATACTCGGACCACTGGGGGAGGGGGTCAGCCCACTTGGGCCAGACCGCACCTGGACCTTCTGAGAGCCCCCATGGCAGGGGTCCGATGTGGTGGGTGAACGGCTCTTTCAGCCTCCTTGGGGTGGTGGCCAGGCTCCGCCTGCCAGTGGGATAAGGAGGTCTGGTTTGCTCTGAGTCTAGCCACATGGGGCCATGGGGGCTGCTCCCCTGAGCACCCCTGCCTGGGACTTGCTCAGGGACACTGGTCACCCCCACGGCCCAGAACACCTGCCCTGAGGTTCCTGCAGGCAGATCTCATTGCTCCAGGGTCCTCACGGCCTCCCCGGTGGGGGGCCCTGGGCACCAGCTGCATCTGTCCATGGTGAGTCTCATCGTGGGCCTCCTCGAGGCTGCTCCCCAGACCATCCTGGGGAAGTGCCCAGACCACAGGCCCTGGCTCCCGGGTCTGAGAGCGGCTTCTGGGCAGGCGGGGCGGGCCATCCCCTTACAGGACGTGGGAAGGTCCCTCAGGCAATCGAAGCCAGAAGGGCCCCTGAGAGACTTCCTCTGCCTTCCTCTCCACTATGAGAATGCCAATAGCCAGGCGAGATGATACATTAACCTATTTCTCACTGAACAGGGGTCATTCATCAGGCCCGCCATCCCCCTGGCAGGGGCTGCCTCGAGAGCTCCTGCAGGGGCCGGCCTGGGGCAGCAGGTGGCTGTTGCTGGGCAAATGCCTTCCCCTCTCTGAGCCGCAGCCTAGCGCTTATGGGGAAGGGATGGACCCTAAGAGCTCCAAGCCCACTGCCTCCTACCAATTTTTCAATTTCAGAAAAGAACTCTCTGGCATTTCCTGTCCTGAGACAAACCCCAGTGGAGAATTTGTGTTTCATGCAAGTGCATCTCGGTCAGACAGGAAGGCTCCAACCCCGCCCGTCAGGATCGTCAGCCTGGAGGAAAGGAAAGCAGCTGTGACTGGCTTCCCCTGTGCCGTCAGAGGCCAGGTGCCTGCCGTGCCGTCACCCATGCAGGGACAGTGAAGCTCCAAAGGGACGAGTATGACGGGGCTGCAGGAAGAGTTGCATCCCCTGACAAATAGTGAGGGGGACCCCAGCCACGCCCTCCCCGCTCAGGGTCCCCATCCGAGTGCGTGTGGCTCGTGGCCATCCTGGCAGGGTCCCGCGGTGGCAGGCTTCCGAGGGGAGAGCACAGACCTCTGCCACTGTCTCAGGAAGGCACATGGCACGCGTGTCCACATGGGCCATCCTGAAGGATCCCCAGGAGTACCAGCCATTTCCCGAGTCACTCCTCTGGCCCTCGCCAGCCCTGCACCCGGTGGGGGAGGCTGTGATGCTGGCTCTGCCTCCCACCTACGGGGCTGAGGCTTGAGATAGCTCTAGAATGACTCTCTAAGCGTTTACACACAGGACACAGTCAGGAACCTGCCCCCAAGACTCCGGGGTTCATCGAGAGCCTGCAGCACGCCGGCCTGGGGGCCAGCCCTCCCCACGCAACCCTTAACAGAACCTGAGAAACTGCATTTGTCTTCATCATCCTGTTTTACAGATCAGGAAACGGAGGCTTCCGATGGCCGACCCCCTGCCCGGACTCTGGGAGCTCCGCTGGGACGGCACTTGGAGGGGCTGCCGTGCCCAGTCCAGGGACCCTCATCAAGCAGCTGGAATGACCTCTCTATTTGGTTTGGGGTTCCGTCTGCACACACGTCTCCTGCTGCAATATGGGCCGTGGGGGTGGACAAGTCAGCCCATCTGTATCCCTATCCCCAGAGGGCTTGGACACTGGCCCCAGTACCTCACCCACAGGGTGTGGGCCCAGGCACCTGGCCAACGTCGGGGGCTCTGGATGGCCAGGACTGGGAATTCCGCATCAACATGGGCCAGGCCAGCCCCCCAAACGCATGCTGGGAAGAAGGATTCATCTGGAGGCAGGACACACTGGGGGAGCGGTCCCATAGGGCTTCCGAAGACTGCCCTGCCCATTCAAGAGGGTGCACACTGGCACTGAGCCCCTCGAGGCACCTTCCTGCGCCCCCCTCCCCGAGCAGGACCACCCCCGGCTGGGGGCCCAGGAAGCTCCCTCCGTGGACAAGCACCCCGCGCTGCCTCCGGCCTGGGCATTGGGTAACTTCCTGGCCAGCTGTGCCTGTTGAAGGGATCTCTCCGACGAAAGGGCTCACACAGTCTCTGCGGCTGTTTCTTCTCTACAATGAAGAGGACAGGACAGAGGCAGGGGAGTCCTCATACTCGGGCTCCGAGACGTCTCTCGGAACGAGGCACCAGGAAGGGCCATCTCACCAGCCTGCGGCTGACAGGGCTGAGGAGGTCCTCCCTGGGGAGGGGAGGGGAGGGGAGGGGAGGGGGGGGGAGGGGAGGGGAGGGGAGGCGGGAGCGAGAGGCGGGCCCAGGGCAGCTGCCCACGCCTGCCCGCACGGAGGACGCCGCGGGGAAGCCGCTTGTCCCTCACCAGAACCTCCATGTGACACAAGCCGGCAGACGGTGGCGAACGCCATGTGCACCTCCCCTCCTGAGCACCATGTCCCACAGCCACACCCCTGCAGCTGGACCCGCCTCTGGGGGAAGACGGAGTCCCTGGGGGTCAGAACGAGTCCTCGTGTGGGGTCTGCTCATCACGCGTGACCTGGGGTGGGCGACTTGCCCCAGAAACTGACCCCCCAGAAGGGTTCTGAGGTGCACCAGCCGCAGAAAGAGGGTCTCATCTCAGTGGCGTGGAAGCTTCCATAGCCTCCAACTGTCCCCACCCATGTTGCCCATCCCAGGAAAAGACAACCCTACTCTACTAATGTCTCCAGTCAGAGATCAGGGTCCCCCTGAATCCGGGCTTCTCCCACATGCCAGCTCGTCCACTGGCCCACAGCACGGTCGTCCCAGCCCCGGACTCCTGCTTGTCCCTGCCGTCCCCTCCGGCAGGGCTCCACAGAAAACAGCTCCTATGCGAACAGCTCAGCTCATACCTCGCCCCACGGCCTCACCCGCCCCCTCGATGGCCTCCCCTCGCACACGCCCACGAGCCACACGCCCACCCCCAAGACCCTGTCAGCCCTTGCCCGTGCCTGTACCTGCCATGCATCCCTCGCCCCCAGCCCGAGGGCTCCTCTCCCTCCCTGTTGCCTTTGGATCTGGGGTCGGTCAGAGAGCCCTGTCCCCCCATGCATGATGGGAAGGGCTGACCTCCCTCCCGGTTCCTCACCCAGGGCTGTCACCCGGGTGCTGTGGTGCACAGAGCACCGTACACAGGGCCTGGGCACGAAGCCTGCTGACGCTGGGCGCCTGCTAGTTTCTGCAGGAAGCCAGGGCTCACCCGTGGAGCTCTGGGGAAGGGTCCAGCTGAAGACTTCCCTTGTCTCACATGGGCGATACCTGGCAAAATGAAGGCCCTCCCCAGTTTAGGAAATTCCCAAAGAGAAGCAGGCCGGGAAGCAGGCTGCAGGAGCATTTGGCTCTGCTATGTGAGTGCTCTCCTGCCAACTCCCAAAACCCCGTGGGACATTGCCGGCCAGGGGAAGCCAGCAAGCTCAGGAGACCGATCGCTTGAGGAGGGCACCATGACCTGTAAGGGGGCGGCCCCTGCTGTCTGCTGTCCTCGCTGCCTCCCTCAATGGGAGCCAGACGGTGAGGGCCTGTCGGGCACTGCAAGGGGAGAGCAGAGTGGGGCCAGCACCAAGCGAGGTGCCCCAATGTGCCAGCACAAGATGCAGACCTTGTGGGGGGAGGGGGCACAAGAGTTCTGGGCTGCTTAGGCCATGATGTCTGGTCCTCAGATTGGAGGGGGTCACCATCTAAGACTAGACGCCCAAAACACATGCCCTGCCCCTCCAACCCCAGGTGCCTGCAGGTGGGGAGCAGACTGAGGGTCTGGAGGTTTGGGTCTGCAGGTGGGGTGCACACGGGGGGCTGGTGAGGTAAGGACAATAGTTTATCTGCTGGAGGGACTGAAAGGCCTTGGTAAAGAATGTAACCTTGAAAGAAGAGAACTGGTTCAGGAAGCTCATTACCAGCTTCTCTCCCATTTGAGGCAGGCCAGCTGCTGGAACAAACAGAAGACCCCAGTGTCAAACCCGGCACACCGTCCCTGCCACCAAGCCTCCTGGAGATCACAGCCTCCCTCCAAGGAGCTCTCATCTTAGGCTCTGTCCACCTTCAGCCCACGACTTCACACTGCGATGCTCACATGCACACACAGTGCGGAAACGGGGAAAAAAAAGATCCTGAAGGGTCTCACGGGGGATTTTATATGGGTCAGACCCAAAGTAGCACCACTCACCCACAATGGCCAAAACTTGGTCACCTGGCCACACCTTCCTGCCCAGGCAGCCAGAAGTGCCGCCTGCCGGTCCCATCACTGGCCCCGCCACGGGCCTGATCAGAGCCACTCAGGACAAGCTTCAGGTGCTCCGTGAAGTGTGCGGACTCCCGGGGACTCGGGCCCCCTGTCTGCCAGTGATGCATTAATCTAACAAGCTGTAGGGACGCCCCACCCTCTGCTAGGTGCACCTGTGGATTTCCTGGCCACTTTACTCTGGCGATCTTCAAACTGGGCGGAGGCAGGTGGCCTGTGCAAGTCTGGGGCGGAGTGGAATTGCCATGGAAGATGAAAGACGGGAACCGAGTGGAAGCTTCATGAGGAAGGAGACAAAGTACGGGCTCTCGGAGACAGCATGGCATGAAGGCACTTGGAGAAGAAATATGGCCACGGGGCCCACGACACAGACCATCTCTCCGGTGCCCTCCACAGTCTCCCACAAATCCCACATTTCTGGGTCTGAGAAATGAGGAAGAGGAGCCACAAAGAGGAGGAGGAGGGAGACGTGGCGCTTAGGCCACGTGGCTGGCCCCTTCCCCAACCGGCAGCCATGATGTGAGGGTAGGTCTCTGGGAGCTTGGGGCAGCCCTCTGGGAGGCATGGATGCAGCTGGACATCCCACAGAACTTCCACTGAGGGGCTCCTGCCAAACCTGCATTTTCTAGAGGGAAAGGGAATGCTTCCTCTGTTACATCCAACTCATCTCCAGCTGCCCAGGGGCCCTGTCCTTCCACACTGGTCCCACAGCAAAGTGGGGGTTCTATCATGATGCTTTGGACAAGGATCTTGAGTATTTTGGGGTGGGGGCGCATAAGTCCCATTTGCAAGCAGGTACCCAAGGAGACAGCCCAGGAATGTGGGCTCCAGATGCTCTTGGCCCCTAGCAAACGTCCCCACCCTACAACACAAATTTCCAGGATGTTCCTGCCTTGCAGGACCAACTGGTCCATGACATGAGGCTGCTAGAGGAAGTTCTCAGAGCAGCATTTCCCCCGAAAATTCCCTGGCAACTCATGGGCCCTTTGATGCCTCTGTGTTCCCTGCAGCCGGAGCTCTGGCCTCCCTGCACGGCCATTCTGCCCCCAGCTCCAGTGACGGACAAGAAACCCCCACAGGTAACGGGCAGCTCACCAGCGGGTGCGCCACGTTCCCAGGGATGGCCCAGATCCTCCCGAGCCCCGACACCCTGTCGGGCTCTCCACAGCCCTGCCTTCAGGACACATCGCCCGTTCCTGCCTGGATAAGCCCGTGGATAAGTGCCTTCCCAGGAAAGGGGACCCAGGGTCAAAGGTCCTTCTGTGTGGGGGGTTTCTCTCTGCATAGCATCTGGGGTGCTGCTTCTGGGACCCGCAGGTGGAGGGCCGTTTCTCGACTTGTGGCTTAGCTGTGGATGTGACCTCAGTCAAGTCACAAGCTCTCCTGAGCCTCGGTCTCCCTGTCTAGGAGCAGCTGCAGCAGCAGGAGCTGTGGAAGTGCTTAATGAGTTAGGAGAGGCACAGGACACCACTCCTGGCCTGGGGGGGGAGCTCCTGCCTCTCCTGCCACCCCGCCCCTCCTCCTTGGTGTACGGCTAGCTCCAGGACCCCCTTGCACCCCAGCACAGGCCCCGTGCACCAGGCCTCCGCCTCACACGCCTGCTGCAGGGCGCCGTGCTCACCTGGGCTCCGTCTGCCTTGCACCCAGAGTTGCTCGGCCTGGGTCTCGCCCTCCTCTCGTCCACACCCAGGCCTCAGCCGGTGTGACCCTCCAGGCTGGGAGGTCTGGCTTCCGTCAGGCTGGGAGGTCTGGCTCCAAGCAGCAGCTTGGTCAGGTGCCCATGCCCTCTCCCAGGCCGCCCTGCCTCCCGTCCCTACCCCTCCGCTCCCTCACCCCTGCTCCCCTCACAGCGCGCCCACCCTGCACAGGGTCACAACATAGCCCCTGGTACTGAGGTCACAGGCTGGGGCTTCGGTCCCCTCCCTGCCCATCTGCAGGGCCCAGGCTCAGTCATGTGGGAGTTCAGACTCCCACAGCAGGTGACAGGGGGTCTGAGCTAAGCGGGTGTGTGTGGCATGAATGAATGAGGGAGGGAGGGAATGGATGGAGGAGATGTATACAGGGGGCAAGTCTCCGTCCCCAGGAAGGGTGACAGGATGATGTTCTGGGCCCCTAAAATCTCAGCAAGTGGGCGGGTCACTCTGGGGTGACAGATCAAGCAGACCCTGAGGGGTGCCTGGGGCTGCCTCCTCCCACCCGCAGGGCCAGGGATGGGCACAGACCCACCCACGTCAGGCAGCCCTTCTCAGCTTTGGCCCGCGCTGTCATCACCCTCTGGACGCCGGGTTCCTACGCAGGGAGCCTGACGTGCTCGGTCCTGGTGCAGCCTGGGTAACAGGCTTGGGGGTCTTCCGGATGATTCTAATACGTAGTTGAGGTTGAGAACCCCAGTCCCCGGTGAGCTCCCAAGGGCCAGGGTCACCGGGAGCCATGACAGCCATTCTGCGTCTTTCCCACCGCCCGTGCTCCCTGCGGGCCCCTCTTCCCCATGTCACTCTGTGCAGAGAAGCCCTCTGCCCTCACCCCTACGGCAAGGATCCAGGAAGCTGAGGCCAGGGAGGGCGGGGAGGGAATGTCAGGCCTGGACAGAGTGGGTGGGCAGGCAGCTGGTGGGCGGGAAGGGGCCGAGGACGGCGGGTGTGGGCCTGTGGGCCTCCCTTGGGGCAGCCCCGACTCTCCCCGTTAGCTCTGACAGTGAATCTGAGTCTTCCGGGCTTGTCTTCCAGCCACGTCCCGAACACTGGGAATACAGGGTTCTAATTAGCGGCTCTCATTAATCAGGGCTCCAGCTGGGCAGAACTGGAGATCGGGGTTCCACTAGGAGAGGTGCCTGGGCTGCAGCGACACTGAGGGCACCAGGACGTGGATGGGGACAAGGCCTGGTCCTTGTCAGAAGCGACAGGACGCGCAGACTCTGCCCTCAAGAGAAACCACGGAAGCGCGCTACAGGAGGCCGGCGGGCCTCAGAACGTAATTATGTTCTTGTGCTTCATTGCCCAGAACCTCCCAGCAGCTTCCCGCGGCGAGCAGCACAAAGCCCGTGCTCCTGGTTTGCCCCTGATCCAACCTGGGTGACCCACTTTCTCCTCCCAGCCCCCCGGCCCCGCCCACTCCCTCAACAGGCACAAATAAACACACCTCGCTCAGCTTGCCCTGCCTCAGTGGGGAAGAGACTGCAGATTCGACCGTGTCTCCCGGTGTCTGACCTGCGCCAGGCCCTGGGAGCTCCAAGGGACCCTTTCCCCACCACCTCTGACACGAGTGTGCCCATGCACACCCATGCAGGCATTTCCACACAGGCACATGCCGTTGTACCTGTGCATGTGCACACACTTGCACATACATGCACGTGCACACGCGTGTGTGCAGTTGCACAAGTCACATGCGCACACACAGACACAGACATGTGCACACTTGCACATGCACACATTTGCACATATACACACGTGCACCTTTGCACACAGTTGCGTGTGTGCACCTGTACGGGCACAGAGGCACACCTGTGCACATTTGTGTGTGCACACATGCACGCACACACGCGTGCCTGCACTGCGCAGCCTCTGTGCTCGCTCCCTCTGCCTGCACTGCTGAGCTCTGGCCCCAGCTGGCCTGTGCCCTCCCCGAGCCTCTCCCACCCCGAGTGCTTCCTGCAGCCCCCCCTGAGCCAGGCATCACAGCAGCATGGGGGACCACATCTGGCCATTGCCATTATTATTTAAAACCATTTTTGTCTCCCAGATTTCAACAGCTCTGAAGACAGGCCCATATTTGACTAGTCTCTCCCCCTTCTGTGTGTCGAACACAAGCGCCCTAAAAACACACATAAATGAATATGTATTTAAAAGGTCACTATTGGGGTACCTGGGTGGCTCAGTCATTAAGCGTCTGACTTGGACTCAGGTCATGAACCCGGGATCCTAATCAAGTTCCGCATCGGGCTCCTGCTCAGCGAGAAGCCTCCTTCTCCCTCTCCACTCCCCCTTCATGGGTTCCCTCTCTCACTGTCTCTGTCAGATAAATAAATAAAATCTTTTAAAAAATAAAAAAAAAGGTTACTATTTTTAAATAACCAAAATTCAAGAATTCACATGTAGGTCTATGCTATCCCAGGGTCTGTCTTATTTTCAGATATCGCAGGAAAGGAAACACTTTCAGGATCCCCTCAGCTCATCTTGAAGGCTGAGTGTGTGCAGGTGGGGCAACGGGCCAGGACCTGGATGTACGGCAGAATACGGTCATTTTGCCAGTTCTTGCTTAAAGACCGTGTCTCCGCAGCACACCACTGTTCTCGGCCACGGTTGCTTTGCCCCGTGGGCGGAGCATCTGGGCGTGGACCCGTGTTCCGGGCGTCCCTGCTCCCGGACCACCCCTGAGGTGGAGAACGGGGCCCCCCGATCCCAGAAGCTGACGCCGGACTCAGCTGCTCTGGGGCTCCAGATACATCCGTGCTCGCGGACGTGTCTCTCTCCTACAAGCAGCCTCCAGCACAGGTTGACGGAAGCGTCTCGTGCGTCTAGACCGTGGGAGCTTCTGACAGAGCCCTCGCTGCTGCGCGTCTGCCCCACCCGGCAGCCAGGTCTGCACGGAACGAAGCGCCCAGCGCACGCGGTTCTTGGCAGAATTAGATTCTAAGTGAGGCATCATGTGAACGGCGGGATGGGACTCGAGACCAGTATCAGCACAGTCCTGGTTCTGCTGTTCTCTCCGTCGGAACAGGAGAGATTTCATCTCTTTGAATCTCATTTCTCGGTCTGTAAAATGGGTCTGAAGACAACCAGGCCACTTCCTCCGTGGACCTGATTCAAATGCCACGGCCACGTGAGTGAGGCTGCTGAAGGGCCCCTCTGCACTAGGGAGGAGTGGGGACCCGCCGGCAAGGTCCCCCAGCAGAGGCGGGTCCCCAGGGCGCTGGCCCTTCTCTCCACTTCATTCTCAGGAAACCCTGCCTTGGGCCGGCGGCCTACAGGGGAGGACCCGGACAGAGCCTGGTTTGGGCCAGGAGCCCCCACGAGCGCAGAGCAGGAGGCAAGAACAAAGCCACCACTCTGGGGAGCTCCCTCTGTGTCCTGAGGCCGACTCCACGGCCGGTGGGGAGCTGAGACCCGCTCCTCCTGCCGAAGCTGCCGTTCGCTCGTTTCTCCTTCCTTGTTCTTCGATGTCTCAACAACAAGAGCAAAAGAAGACATCGCCATCGGAGAGGGTCACTCTATTCTCCCTTCCGCCCTCACTACCCCCAACCAGAATGAAACACCCAAAGCCGAAATGGCCATTCATGGCCCCGGGGCACGTGCGCAGCACTGTGATGCGGAAGCATGGTCGTAGGACTCCTCCCGGATCGCCGCCCCTACCCCGGCTGCGAGGGGGTGGACTGGGGACAGGCCTGCCAAGCGCTCTGCGATAGCCCACCGGGCCTCCGGGCCCTTTGGTCTTGGGCCAGCTCCTGTCAGACCACATAGCATTTGTCCTTCCAACCGCAGGCGCCCTCCAGCCGCAGCCCCTGGAGGAGGGGCCACGTTCCATGCAACAGCCGTGACAGCAGCCAGACACACCCGGGGTGAGCGGACCACGAAGCATTTCGTGTGTTCATGTTGACACTCGCCGACGGTCCACACTGCAGCACCCAGGAGCCTGAGAAAAGATGGAGAGGAGAGGAAGCGACCCAGGGTGCTCAGCCAGGATGCGACAGCGGGAGCCTGAGTCCGGCAGAATCTTGACGCCGAGCGCAGCAGGCACCACCCAGCACCCCTGATCGGGCGCGCCAGCAGGCTCTCTGGTGGCCCCTGCAGGGCAGAGGGGTCGGAAGGGTGCCGTGAGGGGCAAACTCGCTCTTTCGTGGGGTTTATTTCCAAGTGCAAACAGCACCGTCCCCTGTGGCCCAGGGGTCCCTGCTGGTCGGACCCCACCTGTGTCGTTGGATCTACCCTCCCAGGCCCGCCCACCCCCGGCTCTGCATCCACCTTCCAAGGCCCAGACCCCCTTTCTCCCTGGTCCAGCCATCCCGAAAGCCTGGGCTCCTTTCAGTGCAGCCCATCCCTTCTCCTCCGCCTTCTCACTCGACATCCACTCCCCAGACTCCTCTCCTGCTCCCACCTCTGATCTTGTTCACATTCAAGGTTAAGCTTGAACTTCAAAGTCCTTCCCTGATTCCCACAGACACATTCCTGTGTCCCCACAAAGCTCCTCAGGTCCTCTTCCTGCCTGTGCCCAAGGGCTCGGCTGGTCGTGCTGTGGGGCTTCGGACTACTGGGAACCCACACTCAGGCCTCGTGTGTCTGAGAACCACGAGAGCCTCCCGAGGGGGAGAGGACAACACCAGCAACCAAAAGAAGAGACACACGCCTTCTTCCCGAACCTGTGCGTCAGGTCAGGGCATTGTGCTTAGGATCACAGGTTTTTGCAAAATCCTCTTCTTTTTCCTCGGTAATTATTGTTTTCTTATTTTACGGAAGCTTTTTATCCTTCTTAAAATAGGTCCGCATGATAGCAAAGCAAACTCTGGGCCCAAGGATGCCCAGGAGACACAAATGCTGCTTTACTTCATGGCAGCTTTCTGAGAACGTCCGTGGAAACACCCAGGCTCTGGAAACGGGCAGCAGGGCCTGCGCCGGGCCGTCCAGGTTTTGTTCCAGGAAACATCGCAAGAGAAGAGGCTCAGGAAAGAGGGGGAGACTGGAACTGTAAGATCAAAGAACAGGTGTGAGAGCTCTGGGGGTGAGGTGAGTGAGAGGAAACGGTGGGCCCAGGCGAGGGGCTCCGATGGCCCCCTGAGCTGGCCTGGGTGCCATCTGGCCGAGCGCTCACCCAGGAGCCAACCAGACACAGGCACACTCCAAGAAGCATCCTGGAAATTGGAGTCTGCCTGTGGACACTGCTCCCCGGGCCTCCTGCAGCCGGGGGCGTGCTGACTGTGGTGGCTTCGCCTTTGTCCCTGCTGTTAGCTGAGCCTGGCTCCAGGGAGAGGCCTCCAGACCTGGGTTCAAGTCCCACTGGGCTCCTCCGGACCGGCGAGCAAGCCGCCTAGCCTCCCTCTGCAGCAGCCACCGTGCGGGACCACCGTGGGACTGCGAGCCCCGAGGGACAGAGCTCGGCGCACTAACGGTCCCCTTTACTGCCACGTGAATCACGGTGCTGCGGTAGGTCAGAAATTTTGCTGAGAGGTAAAGCCATGTTTTCCAAATCCATTTCCTTATTCATTTATGGACGCCCACGCCTTGTCATCCAAAGTCTACTGGGGTCCTTTGATGGGGATGTGTGACACGCAGGAGTGTGGCCACTTTATAATGTGGGAGGAGACAGCAGGGTCAGGAATGTGGGGGTGGGGTCCGTGGTCGGGACCCCCGTCTCTGTGGCCTGTGCTCCCTCAGCCTCACCGGCTCAGCGCCTCCCACAGGCACCGCGGAGCCTTCACGGAGCCGCCCGCGGTCAGGAGCTGCTCCTCCCGCGCCTGCCTCCCCGCTGGATTGGGGGCCCTCCGTGGTGGACGCCTGCACCACTCGCTGCTGTCTTCCCGGAGGGGTGTCGGGACCTGGCCCAGCGCACCCGCACATCGGTGCTGGCCGGATCCGGCGTGCAGGGGTCCGTGGGGGCCTAAGTCGTCTTCCTCCTCACACCCTCATGGAGCCAGCGGGAGACTCGGCCACGGCGGCCGCGCTCTCGGAAGCCCCGGGCCATCAGCAGGGTTCTGACCCCCAGCACCCCTCCCCTCCGTCTGTGCAGCAGCCCGCAGGGGCACGGAGCTCCAGAGGGACCTCACGTCGCCACCAAGGCCCGGTCCCTCCGCCGCCCCGCATCCCGCCACGGTTGCACCGTGGGTACCCGGACGCCGTCCGTTCACCGACGCGCTGCAGGTCCAGATGTTAGCGCTCGCGGCTCGGGCTTCGCAGGATTCGTTAGTTTGGTGGTTCATAGAACCTGCTCGATTTCCGGCCACGCCCTGTCCTGTCCAGGAAAAATTGATACTCTGTAACAATTACTCAGTCCACTTGTCTAATGGAAAATAAATTTGTCATAATTCTCTTGTCCAGAGAAGGCTCCAGACGGCCCCACAGCGGCCCTGGGTGGGACCCACGAGGCTCCCCCGACGGCAGTCATCAAACCCAAGCTCTTCCTCCGCTGTGAGGGTCCGACTGTCAACAAGCTCGCACGGGACGCTGCACGTGGGCGGTCACTTAGTCAGCATTAAGTGATGAGCGCGTCCCGCGACCAAACATGTTTGAGAGGAACGGAACTTGTAAAAAACATCTCTATTTAATGCAGCCCAGATTCAAGCTTCACAGGCCAAGACTCCCTATTTGGGAGGATCTGAAGAGGAACATGGGATGAAGGATCCCCCAGACCGTCTGCCCGCAGCACCCCTCCTTGCCACTGGTGTTGGAGGCCGGCCGGCAGGACGGTGGTGAGGACGACAGCCTCGCGGGGCCGCGCACCCTCCTCTCTGCCGCGTTCAGAAGGCCTCCGGTGGCCAGTCGGGGTGATATTCCCCCACCCTGCAGAGAGCCCCTTGGACAACCAGGAAACATCTGATTCGCGTGTTGATTCCTTCATCTGACAGTCCAGTCCCTCCTGGTCCGAGCTGGGCCACGAAGCAGCTGGCCAGGACGAAGAGGCTTGTGGGCAGTGACCGGTGAATGACGCTTCCAGGGGAAACCTGTGTGGAGCAGCTGGGAGGGGGCCAAACCTGGGGGTCCCTGGAGAAGGTCCCGCGGAGGGTGGCTTGAGCTGGGTTGGCCAGGAGGAAGCTACACGGGAGACACTTCGAGGTTCCCATCGGGCACGCCAGCGACCGGGAAGTCTGCAGGACGTGGGATGGAGACCGTCAAGGACCTTCGGCTCCACATCTGAGCAGGCGGGGACAGCAGGCTCCAGGGGTCCCAGGACAGGTCCCTGAGCGGAGGTGGCAGTGGTGCTGGCTGGAGAGGCCAAGCACAGGGAAGGGGTCGGGCCACCAAAGGTAGAGGCCTAGAGCAGTTCCAGATGGGGCAATGGCCTCATCTTCCACGGGGACCCAACAGTGGCCGGAAAGGCCTCAGGGCACTTCTTCCAACCATTTGGCCAACCTGCCCCTCGTCACCCCAGCTGCTCCGCTCCAAAGCTCTGCTGGTTTTGTCACTGCGCTGCCCTCAGCTCCTGGCCCCTGCCCTCTTCATCCAGAAGCCACTCCCGGAAGACAGCAAGACCTCCCAGCGCTGCGCACACCAGCTGCCCTCGTCCCCATCAGGCCTGAGTGGGCAGTGAGCAGCCCACGTCTTGAGGGAGTGAAGGACTGACCACCAGTGGGTGGGCAAGTGGGCCAGGCACACACCTCTACAGAAGGGTTCAGGAGGCCCCGTCCGGGCATCCAAGCCTCACGACACAGGAGCGGGCCCTGGAGACAGATGCAGGCATCCGATGCCAAGTCCCCCTCTCCGCATGGCCTGGAGCAAGGCGCCACCTGTGTCTGTCCTCTCTCTGTAAAGGAGGCAGTAAGTGGGTTGACACACCCGAGTCCGTAGAAGAGGAAGCCCCTGGGAAGTGTCAGCATCACCGCCATCTCTGTCACCCATCCACACGAACCCAAAGCAGACTCCGCACAGTTCCCAAGCAGCGGGAGAGGCGACTGCTGTCTGGCTATGGCTCCTGTGCTCTGTCCCCTTCACACATGCGGCAACCCTCCCAGCTGGACAGCTCATCGCTTCCCGGACGTGCCCCAGACGTCCAGCATCCTCACCGTCATGGACCCACGCGTCCCCAGAGCGGCTCAGCCTCTCCTGCCCTCCCCCCGGACAGGGCACGTCTCAGCAGACCATGGTACCCCCTCCCGCCTCTGGGCTCGCACACCTTCCAGCAGGGCGCCTGCCTCTGGCGGGCCTCAGAGGATGGGGACGGAGGCGAGGGAGCGGGGGCGGGTAGATGGCGCTCGCAGGGAAATGCGTGTAGGGAATGACGGTTCCCATAACGAGGCTAATGAACTACTGTCTTCATTACCGCGGCATCTGAGGAGCAAACCGCAAATGCCAACAAAAATGTGTCAGGGCTCGTTCGCCCGTCCCTGAGACCTCGGGCGCCCGCGTCACTGTGTTCCTGAAGCTCTGGGGCCATCAGAACGCCAGACTCGGTAATTCAGTTTGGGGGCCTCGAGGTAACTCGGAAGCCAAGACGAACTCATTCAATTTTATTAGCATTTCTCAGAAACCTGCCGAACGCTGGCAGACACGCTGGGCCAGCCCACGTGGCCAGGAGGGCAGGGCAGCCCTCCGGGATCCACACGGGGATTTTTGTTTCTACAGACACAGCCGTCCACGATTCTGTTCCAGACAGGAGAGAACCGCCAAATCCAATTTCTGCCTTGAAGAGCTCTTCCTGGAAGCAGCTCTGGGGGAGTTCCCAGCACACAGAGGTCCCCAGGGAGCCCTCGGGGTCCTCAGGGACACCAGGAGCTCCAGCCCCTCCACCTGCCTGGGCAAACCCCCCACACGGACCTGCAGCCCCCAAGTCCTCTTCCTCACCCGCTCTCGGTGCCCACGAGCACTGGGGGAAAGCAGGAGCAAATGCAGAAAGGATGAAAGCGGGCTCATGCCATGGGCCCCAACATGGCCAGACCTTGCTGAGTGTTCCCACAGCGGCGGCGCTGGAAGACTCAGCACATGGCACGGTCGCGCCCCAAGCCTGACCTTTGCTCCTGGCACGCTGTGCACCCGGCTCCGGGAGTCTGCGGAGGGGTGGCAGCGGGACGGACGCAGTGCGGGCCCTGCCGTCACCAGTGGGGACACCGGGCGTGAGGACAGGGAGAGCAGAGCCCTCGGGGCAGAGTGTCGGCTTCTGGTGTAGCTTCGTGGAGCCCGATGGGCAGAGCCTGGGCCCCAGTCTGGGAGGAAAGGGTCTGCGGAGGCAGCAGCCCTGGGTCCCCCCTGCGGGACGTCTGAGGAACTCGGGGATAGGCCTGGGGGTCTTCCAGTAGCACAGCAAAGTGTGTGAGGCAGAAAAGCAGTGTCGTCCAGCCTGTGCGGTGAGCAACGCTCCCGGCCCAGCAGCCGGGGAGTGGACTGCACCTGGGACTGGAAAGCAGAGGGCCAGGAGCACCCCCACCCCAGTTGGGCTGGGGTCAGATGCCCAAGGGTTGCACCCGGCGAGGCTGAAGACAGGGAGGGAAGTTGACAATTTCCCATATTTGGTGAGGGAGTCAAGGGCTTGCAGATGGATTTTGACTAGAGGGCAACAAGGTGTTTGCAGCTCCCACTCTGAGGGTGATGAGACAGCCACGGGCGGGGGGCAGAGGAAGAGGAGGCTGTCCCCAGGGGTGGGGTGCACAGCTCCACCCAGAAGACAGCTGTCCGCTGTCGCCCAGGAGCAAACACAGTCTGGGCTTGGGCTCCGTCCTGGCCCTCCCGGGTGATAGGGCCAGGCGTGCTCGGTGCCTAGAGGGGATGCTGGGGGCATCCGTGGCTGTCAGTGAGCTCCTGCTCACGCCCTGGTCGGCGCTGCAGGAGGCAGGGGCCGGAGGGCTGGGGTCTGTAAGTGGGGAGGACCCACCGTGTTTTACACAAAACCCACCACCTGTGGCCTTGGCGAGGCTGAGAAAAACCCATGAGAAGCCACACCACATTAGGAACAGAGAGAGAAAGGCCAGAGTCCGGCAGAGCCAAGAGCAGGTGAGAGGGAAGCAAGAACGGGGACAGGAGGGAACCGGCGGCGCCCAGGAGGAAACCCAAACGGCAGCCTCCTGCTTCCTACGGAAGGCGAAGGCCGGATGAAAGAATCATAAAACAAAGGCCTCGAGGCCGGATGGAAGAATCGTAAAACAAAGGCCTCGAGAATGCAAGTAGTTTCCCCGTGAGTCCCAAGAGTCCGCAGTGAAAGTGTGGGGTGTGGGGCCGATGAATGTCAGGTGCGTTCCAGGGTCCCCTGTCCGGGCCTTGAGCCGAGCTACGGAACTTCCCTGGGGCCGGTTTCCTTACATGAGAAAGGACGAGACGTATCGGGAAGTCTGAATAAAACAGGGCCTGTAAGCACTTAGCCCATGGCATGCGGCTGACACAGACAAGTACCCGCTTCACGCGAGCTATTTTTGTTACTGTAATTGTGTGTGTTTTATCCAGATTTCCAACGATAGCGAGGAGATGCTTCTCCTCCCCAGACAGCCCTTGGACCTTCAAAACGTCCCTTGTCTCAGACGCCCCTTGTGCTAGGGCTTCCGTGACCGCGCGCCCGACGCCCATCGTGGGGACACCACTCGCAAGGCACCGCCCGGTGACGAGGCCTCCTGGGGGAGATCCGTCAGTCACGTGATCACTGCGAGCCCCGAACGGCTCCGCGCAAGGACGGAGGTCGCCCTCACACGTCCTGGTCGGAGGGAGGAGGAGGAACTGCGGGGACTGAGGACTCCGTGATGGACGGGGCGCTCTGTGACGCACAGCCCGAGCACGGCTAGTCTCCATGACAACCCAGCCTGGCAGCACCGTGATCTCCACTTCCCAGAAGGGAAGCCGAGATGACGCCCAGGAACCTAAGAAGGGTCAGAATTTAGCACAAGACAGAGCTGGCCCGTGATTCGGGAAGATCCGCCTGGCTCTCCTGCAGGGCAACTCCTGGTTCAACAGGGTCCGCGCTCCTGCGTCTCCCCAGCTAATGCTCCGACGGAGCAGGAGCCGGGAACGGCACACGAGGCCGAGCTGCGGGCTTCCCCGGGACCCGGGCAGGTGGGAGAGCCACACGCTTCTGCCGGGGGCAGGGAGGGGGCACACGGCAGGGACAGCCAAAACTCAGGGCGGGGGGATCAGGGAAGGGTCCCTTTAAAAAAATAAATATTTTGAGGGAAAAAGCTGAGTTTCCCGTAAAAAGAAATCTGTATGGTCCCTGCCATGGCCCTCGGAAGCACACAAACACTGTCCCCACGCAGGACAGCAGTGTTCTCCCAGAGGGGCCACTGACCGAGAGCAGCCTCCGTGAAGGGGACCAGGGCCCCGTGCCCTAGCGGGGTCTGTGCCAGACTTATCTAAGACAGCCTTGAAAATGACGTCCGTCAAAAGCCCCCCCAGGCTGAAGGTGACACCTTTGATCTCGTCCCGGGCGCCTCAGTACCGGCTGGCAGGGCTGAAGGAGCCCCCACAGCCCCTGAAGCCCCCCGTGGGAGGCTGAACACACAGCTCGGTGGCCAGGGGCACGATCCCAGCACCTCAAAGAGATGGAGAAGTGACCCAGGAAGCAAGGTGCCTGCCTTCACGGACTCTCGGTGGCTGTGGGCCTGGCCTCCGAGCCACCCGGCGGAAGGGCTCACCGTGGTCTGACGGAAGCCCCCACGCGGTCAGGGGCAGGAGGTCCCACTGCAGCCCCAGCGGCCACCAGCTGTCTCCCGCATCCCGCCTGCGGGAGTTCCAGTGAGGACTTCTGTTTCCTGCCGGGATGACGTATCAGCCTCCGCGACCCGCGATCTCACCCAGGGTGCCAGCTTGCCTCGCTCTGCTGGCCTGGGCCGCCGGCGTAATCTGTCCAACAGCAGTGACCTTATTTAGGCGATAGAATCTTATAACTCAAATAACCGCGGGATGGCCTATCTGAACACGGCAGATAACGTATTTTCTGTCAACTACGCCATGAACCAGTTTTCCACTTCATTTTTTTAGATCAGAAGTAAATGAAAAAGGGGAAGATCGCATAAGATCTTCGTGTCAGCGGTGACCGGATGCCGGTTCCGCGGGCGGCAGCATGCGTGCCGGGAGGAGGGCTCCGGCCCCAACCCCTGGGGCACCCCTCACGCGGAGCAGCCATCCCAAAGCTCTTTACCTCTAGCCGGATTCCTCTCCCACATTCCCAGTTTGCCCCCGATGCCACTCCATCCCCAAAGGCACAGGTGACAAGAGACAGTGGACAGTCCCGCTCTCACAGCACTGCAGGGCCTGGGGGTGAAGGCCCCGCCGCCTCCTGATCTGCGGGCTGCCTTCCCAGAACGTGGGCAGCACCAGGAGGGCACGTCCGCATCCCGGTCACTCCGGAGCGGGACAGCAGAGCCACGGCGCTCCACGTGGCCTCTCCATCAGGATCCCGTCTCAGGACAATGCCCCGCTCCTCTGCAGGACCCCGCCCGTGACCCCGCAAGACGCTTGGTCTCTCCTGCCCTCAGCCACCTGTGCCGTGCCCATCGCCGCACAGAACACACTCCTCTCACCGGCATGCTTTGCGTCTGCCTGTCCCTGACCTCTTTGCGGAAACGAGCCCACCTTCCCGGGCCAGCCCGGACACCCATCGCCTCATGACTACAACCCCCTGCTATCCCGCAGAGAGACCCCCTCTGGCCCAGGTCCTCCGCGGACACCGTTGCCCTGATGCCCCACAGTCCTGCCCTTCCGCAGCCCGAGACCATGGTGGGCTCATCCCCGTCCGCGCTACCCGCTCTGTGCTCTGGCCCATGCCCAACCCACCGTCGACGCCCAAAAAGCGGAGAGAAATCATTGCAGAGGACGAGCTCAACCGTCCTCTGCAACCCGCAAACCTCAGGTAGAAGCACTGTGTGTGCCGGACGGCGGGGTAAGGGGAGGCAGGAGGAGCCCCGTGGCTCCTTCCAGGGTTCCAGGCAGGAAGGGCCCGTGGGAGGGAGACATGCTCCCTGCAGAGCCTCTGTGGGAGGCACATAGACTGGGAGTCAGGCTCATGTGATGAGCAGAAATCAGAACCCCACGCTGCACAGGACTTTCAGAAAAGCAGGAGCCCATTTCCAGCCTGGTCCCCATCGCAAAGGCATTGGACTCGCAGTTAGTTCTAATTGGGCCCGGGAGTGGGTGTTTAGACGCTCCTCTCAACCTCAGAAGTGGGCTAAGCTCTTGCTCCCTGACTTGATGAAACAGCCGAGGAGAAGCTCATTCCTGCAGAACGGGAACACTCGGCTCCGTGATCATTCAGACGTGATGTGGGCTGAGGCTTGCTTTCCACGAAAAAGGACTGGCAAGCAAGTCGGCGGTGAGGGAGGATTTCACCACTCCCTCCTGGGGGGCACAGTCCGGTGTGCTGGCCGCCGGGCCCCTGTTGTCCTTACCAAGGTTTCCTGAATAAGGCAGACTTCTAAAACCCCTGACACGCTCCATCTGGGATCGCTGGGCCTTATACAAGGAGCTGGGGCAGGAGGGAAGGCGGGGATCCATCCTCCACCTTGTGCTAGAAACCAGCGGTGGGAGCTGCTGCTGCTCACCGGGATGGCCCTGGGCATCGCAGCCCCTCCAGTCCCCACCCACTGCCTCACTGGGTCTCCATGGCAACACAGACAGGAGGAGAGGATTTTTACCCTTGTTTTGTAGATAGGAGCAGGAGGCCTGAGCCAGTCATGTGACTTCCCCAAGGTCGCACAGCTGGTTCAAAGGCACAGCCAGATCCGGACTCGTTCTTCTCCACAGCCAAATTCCAGCTTGTGTCACTGCTGCCAGCGCTCCAAGCCAGGGAGTCGGGGCTCCCAGACCCACTACGCACCGCTGGCCAATGCTCTGGTTTGAACTAGGGAGATGCTGCACATGGGTGGGGGCTGCGGAGAAGTGGAGTATGAACGTTGGCTGGGCACCCCCGAGCTTACCCAGGAGCCAAAACTCCCACCACTGAACCCAGGAGCTGGCGCTGCGCCGACAGGAGCCGGAGGGACCCGTCTCCTTCCCCTGGGCAAGCCAGTCAGCGCAGGCACGAGGGCCTGGGGCAGCCGCGTTTGCAGGCCTGACGACCACCCGGAGCCCATTCCAACAGGAGCCTTCCAAGGACGAAGGGAAGAAGGCCTTGTCGGGGTGGCAGGCTGGTGCAGCGCAGATGGGCAGAACCTTCTGGATTCCTGTGAAGCCCTGGAGAGCACTTACTGGAAATGGGGATGCATGTCACTTTGGTGATCCTTGACACGCACACCTCAGCTGGGGCCTCTGCCCTCCGATCGCCGCCACCCACTATTTGCAGTGGACAGAAGTCAGGCAGAGGCAGCAGGCCGTGGGCACCTCCTCCCCAGGCCGAGGACGCAGAGCTCAGGCTGGAAAGGCACCTGCTTCACCTTCCCCTCTGCCACGATGCTGCCTACTAGCCCAGGGAGGGCTCAGAGATTATGAACCCCAACAGGCCTAGCGAGGGCCTGGCGTGCTCATTATCCAGAAATTATTCATTCCTCCCTTCTCCATATCCATGAAAAACCTGGTGTTCCTTCACCCAAATTAGAACAAACTGTAAGCGTGTGGTTGGCTGCAGGCGCGGTTACCAGGGAAATGCTCATCTTTCATCTCCATGAGTATTTCCTCTGTGCTCGGGGACACACTGGGTCCAGGGTTTCCCTGAGTGGCCATGGACATGACTGCAGTCTCTGACATTCTCCACCCAAAATACAGAACTAAGAAGGTCCAGAGTTGAAATCATGTCATTATTTAACAAACACGCACTCTCCTTCACACCTCTAGGGTGACATCTCCCAGCCCCACCGATTCTGGGCATGACCATGGCTTTGCTCTGGCCGGTGGGACCCGTGCGACGCGCAGCAGCCGCCTCCATGCACAGGTCTGAGAGTGCGGATGTGGTTGGGCTGGCTTGACTCTTCCCTGCAGGAAGGCGGCAGACCCACCCACAGCCTGGAGCAGACCCGGCGGAACCTGTCCCAAACGACAACGGGCTCCGTGCTGGTGAGCCTCTCCATCTCAGCTGCTTCCCCAGGGTGCGCCAAGCACACCACACGGGCCAACGGGCAGAGGACCCGCACGGAGGGCACAGGTGAACCAGCGCGGAGGGCAGAGGTGAGGCACCTGTTCCGGGGCATGCCCAGCTGCCGGTCACCGACCCACACAGGGATGCCTGGCTGCCCTGAAGATTCTCCCGAAAGTGCCACCGTCCAAACGCGATGCAAGTGATGGGGTTGGAATCGTCTGGAACAACGGCAAAGATACTCAGCTCTTACTGGACTGAGCTTCCTTGAATGCCCCATCTGTAACCCAGGCCAGAGAATTGAAACCAGAGGAGGACCCACAGCAGATCTAGCAATTTACAATGGAAGCTTTCAGAACAGGAAAAAAAAAAAAACACAAACGTCAGGATTCCCACTTTTCAGGGCAAGGGAGAGAGTAAGTCATTTAATTTAGAGCAAGTTTATTTCCCAAGGACATCAGGGCACAAGATGTGGTACATCGATGCTAGCCACGAGACAACAGACTTTACATCGTGGTCCACGCTCTAACTTTGAAGAGACAGAAATTATAAAATTATGCCAGATGATGTTTTTTAAATTATGCTTAAGATAGTTCCTTTCAGTGAACTTGGATAACGTATTTGTTCAAAGAACCCTCCTCCTGGCTGACGTTTCATAAAGGGGCGTCCCACCCGCAGCAAGGACTCTTCTCATGAAGTCCTTGATCCGGACGCCTGTCCTACGCTCCTGCTTCTGGGGAGGGCGACGGGGAGTTTCCAGGGAGACATTTAAAGGACTAAGGATGGCTTCTCGTTTTCACTTGGACCTTTCTCCCTCCTTTCCTTCCTCTCTTTCTCGCTTTAAGGTCACAGTGGCCCATGGTGGGCACCTCGCTACTCCTCCAGCTTAGGCCTTCCATGGGTCTTTTTTTAAAATATTTTATTTACTTATTTATCTGAGGGAGAGAGAGAGAGAGAGGGAGAGAGAGACAGCGCGCGTGCGAGCACAAGGAGGAGCGGCAGCGGGGCAGGGGGAAGCAGGCCCCCTGCCGAGCAGAGAGCCCGATGCAGGACTCGATCCCAGGACCCTGGGATCATGACCTGAGGTGAAGGCAGAGGCTTCACCCCCTGAGCCGCCAGGCGTCCCCCACTCAGGGGTCTTACCCAGCACTACTGACTTGGTGCGGTGACTCTTTGGGGGACTGTCCCGTGAATTGTGGGGCTCAGCTGCATCCCGGGATGCCCCCGCCCGACGGCAGCAGCATCCCACAGACTGGGACAGCCAAGCACAGCTCTGCATGTGGCCACGGTCCCTGACGGGCAAAATCACAACTGGCTGAGAATCAAAACACGTTGAACTCTTAAAGAATTTATCGAGCCGACTTGATATGTTTTCCAAATTTTGACCAATAAAAAACCTGCGTCAAAACGCCCAGGGCAGGTGGCTAACAGGTCCTAGAGGCGATCGCAGCTCCACGTCACTAACCCCTGGAAGGAAGAGCCTGGCACCTACACTGATGGGAGAAGTCCCACCGCTGGCCAGCGTGCCTGCTGGTTTGCTGCCCATGGCCCCAGCAGGGAGACGGCAGCCGCCACCCGTGCTTGGGGGTCGTCACCGTTCCCCGTGGAGGAAACCAAGACGGCAGGAGCGGGGGTACAGTCAAGAAGGAGCACGTTCCCTCTCCCTTCTGCTGCGTGCCAGGCCAGTGTGCTGCTTGCCGCTATGGGCTGGGCTACCCCTGAGGCAAAGGGAGAACAGAGGTAGCAGCATTTCTAGGCCATTCTGCAGGGACTTGGGTGCTTTCCTTCATTTATAGGGGGGCTCGCCTCAAAGGTGTGGTTTCAAAGATGCTCAAGACACCCAGCATGGGCTGGGAAGGAAATTATATTGGGATTCTCTCGGCAACAATAAACAAGACTTACCAAAGCAAAAAAAAAAAAAAAAAAAAAAGGCAATGCATGAAATATGAAACTATAAAGCTTGGTGATTCTTTCATGTAACAAACATTCTGGTCACCTTGCAGTTCTAGGGTTGAGTGAGTACCTCAGCCATGCTCTGAAGAACACCGTGTCTTCTTCCACCTGTGGCGTGTGGCCCGTCCCCCTAGGGCGGCCCTGCTGGAGGGGCAGGAAGTCCCAGCGGCTCCAGTCACCGTTAGAGAGGGCAACGTCCAGAGAGCAGGACGGGCGCTGGCACCTCAGAACCTTCTCTAATGTTCAGTGAAAGCCTTGCACAGAAGGCTGCCAGTGCCCCGCCCCTCTCGGCCAGATTTCCTTCAGTCCTAAGTCTACAGCCCCCTCTGACAGTGGGGAGAGAACGGGCTGTGGCCGACTTACAGCATGACTCACCCCTAGAGCTGGAGAGGAGTCTTTCGGCACCTGAGGACGAAGCCAGCCCACACTTTGACCATGTTAGGGATCTGTAAGCGAGAGAGGACAAGGCCGTTCACCATGTGGCTGGAATCAAGAGTCCAGTGCGGAGACCAGCTGTCTTGCTTCATGGAGTCTCCTGCCTCGTCCTGCTTACACATGAGGATGCTGGTCACCTGGGAGGGCAAGCGACCTTCCCAGGGATTACGCAGCCAGTAACTGAGCCAGAGCTAAGCTGTGAGCTCAGGTCTGACCAGCTGCAAATCCCACGCCTTTGTCATCAGCCAGAGTATGGTCCAGAGCACACCCGGCACAGCTGTGAGTGGAAAGGTACACGTGAACTTGTTTTTATTGTGATGATTATGAATTTACTTGAAGACTTGTTTCCAAAAAACCCCACTAATTAGCAGGACAAACTCCCATAGATAGTATTGCTTTAGACTGGGATTAGTTTCTAAAACTTAATTTTCAGAAAGATATTAGACAAATAGCAGAACTGGTGATACACGGATGTAAGAAAACGGGAAAATGACAGGCAGAGTAAACGCCAGGAAGGCCCAGCTCTCTGCTCCAAGATGGGAGACATGCTAGGACAGGCAGAAAGACATGACTAACTAAGCCATTTTCTGAGCTAATTCTCGGTAGGGGAGAAAGGAGAATGCATTAATCTATCGACGGACGGGTGGGTACCCTGACCCGGGTCTCCAGGAGACGGTCTACCCTCAGGAGATTCACAAGGATGTTGGACACCGAGGGGACCCAGGGAGGAGGCACCAGAGAGAAGCCAACCAGTGGGCCTTTGAGAAAGTGAGTTCTCTGGCCTGTTGCTCAAATGTGACCCTATTCATAGGCTCCTGCTCCTGGAGACACAGTCGTGAAGAAAATGGCTCCCGTGCCACTCTCCACTCTGCCTGGAACCGGGTCCCCTCTCTGCAGACCTGCCCTGACCTGGGCGTCTTTGCCCACCAGCCACTTACTCAGTCGTCAGACCTGAGAGGCGCTCAGCGCGAGGCTCTGCGTGTCCCTCCCTGCTCCTCCCTTATCCGTCGCAGTTGGGCTGAGGGTTATCACGCCAATGTACACGGTCACCATGGGAACACTTCTTCCGTGCCGCCCAGGTGCCCAACCCCAAACGTCCTCCAATATGGCTCTGAGGTTCCTTTGATTACATCACAGGCTTCCAGGCCCAGGGGTGGCCGCCCCCCGGTGTGAGCAGACGTGTCCCATCTTCCGGGGCCTCTGGGCCTGGGAGTCCTAAGGCACTTTGCCAACCTCCCTTCCCATCGTGGTGAGCGCATCTGGCGAAGGTCTATGGATCCAGGCCCACATTCTAGGGACCCTGGGCGAGGCCCGACGTGAGGCTCGGGTGGGCGTGGGACCAGGGGCAGGGGCAGGTGGCTCTGGACTCTCGGATCAGCTCCGTGGCTCAGTGTGGCTCCGGCCCCTCTGTCAGTGACCAGCCATATTACATGGTATTGCCCATGACGTTCTTCTGTTGTGTTTTGCCACATAATATACTGATTGGACTCAAAACAACAGCTGATTTTGGATGAAAACACTCTTGTATTTTCAGATGAAATAATATTAATTTGGACAGTGAGCATCTGATCAGAATTCCTTGTAAATATTTAGATCAAGTGCCTAGGGAAGAAAGAGACCCAGTTAATTGTAATTAATCATGGATAATTCATTACTTACAGTATGCATCTCGGCTGGAGCTCCACTGGGCTCAGAATCTTAAAGAGGCGCCGACTCGGAGGTGAGCCATGCCTAGAGTAGGTAGTGTCTCGTCGGGTGCTGTCTGACAACGACAGAGAGATATGCAGGGACAGGCTCGCTCCCCTGGCCCCGGCGGAGGGTGAAGGAGAACCAATCGTCGCCGTGGGTGGGCTGTAATTCATTTTGAGATGCAGCTCGACGCGCAGAGGTGAACAAAGGACCAGACTGCAGCGCCGGAATGTCTCCCCTTCGATCTTCCCTTTCTGCTGAGTCTTCAAAAGGGCTGCTTAACCCCCAGGACCCCTGCCCTCCCTGCCTGCACGAGGAGGCTCTGGGCAGCGGCAGGACTGAGCGTAGTCATTCCTGGTGCAGGGGAGAATCATTTGTTAAAGGCGAGAGTGACAGGTCTGAAAAACACAGTCCCCGGGGGCTGAAGGAAGAGGCCCGAGTGTGGTCATCACATCGGCGAGGGGAGCTGAGGGTTATTATCATGTTATTACACTTTTAAGAATTCAGATGTCAGATGTTTTTTGCATTTGCGAAGTCTTGCTCAATACATTAATTCTGAGGCTGGACTCTGCAAAATCAAATCTCTGGAACATTCCATTTGTTTGTGACTTTTCCTCTGCCAACTAGCAGACCCCAAATGGAGGTGATGACTTATGCCCCGGGAGTGGCACGTGTTATAATGCTTCCCACTAGCAAACACTGGTTTCTGAGTGATATTGTTCAAAAATAATCATAATAACATTCAAGGTCATTGCTTTGAGAAGCGAATGGCTGTTGGTAAAAGTGAAACAGCAGACAGCCTTCTGTGACATTAAAGTAAAACTCACTCTGGGTCTGAGTAGTTGCCGTCGGAGGCACACCACGGGGAGACGGCCTGCAGAGCGCACCTGTCCTCTAGACACTGCACTTTAGGCTAAATCCACCTGCTCCGCGTACCGAGAACACGACCTTGAAAGTATTACTTTGCACTCAAGCCTGCTTCTGGTCTCGGAAAACATGGCACCAACGCCTTCACAGAGAGGCTGGTCAGCTCGAAAGCACTTAACAAAACTGGAGCTCCCAGGTGTGGGGCTGGCGTGTCCTGGCAACACCCCAAGAGCATTAACACCCCTCCCCCACGCCGAACGTGGAGAAACCTGTGTACAACGAGTCACCATACCTTCTGCCTGAGAGCTCCAAAGCAGAGAAATGCCCCCAAAGATACAGCTGTAATGCTGATCTTCCAGGGGCCCAGGGGTCCGTGGCCAGAGCGCCAGAGAAGAGTGAGGGGAGCCAGGCGCTTGCCCTGGTTGAGCTCCTGTGGCATCACCTGTGGACAGGAGAGCTGCTGAGAGCAGCACAGGGCAGCCAGGGCATCATGGTGGGACAGGATTCCAGAATCAGCACGTCTGGCATGGAGCACTAACTCTATCACTAACTAGCCGGTAATCTTGGGCAGGTTACCTAACTGTGTCTACACCTGAATTTTCTCATAGGATTTTTGGAAAGGGTTAAATCAGTGTAAATATGGACGGTTCTTAGAGAGACTATGCTAATGTACCTGACATTAGCTTCATCATAGAAGTTACTAGAACACAGCCCTGCTCCTCTGTTCACTTGTGCCGGGGGGTGGGGTTCACAGCACAACAGAAGAACTGAGGGACTGAGACGAGATCACGTGCCCACAAACCCAGAATATTTAATACTCAGCCCTTTATTGAAAAAGTTTGCTGATCCCTTGAGATGGTTAATCTTATGTGTCAACTTGACTGGGCTAAGAGTGTCCAGATGCTTGGACAGATGCTTATTCTGGATGTTTCTATAAGGGGGTCTTTGGATGAGACTAATATTCAAGTTGATAGAGTAAATCAGATTGCTTCCTCCCCACCCCCCAATGCAGGTGGGCCTCATCCAATCAGTTGAGGAGCTGTATGGAAGAGAAAGACAAACCCTCCCCTGAGTGAGAGAGAATTCTCCAGCAGATGCCTCTAGACGTCATCTGTGACGTCATCTCTGGGCCTTCGCTCAGCCCAGCCTGCACACGGGACTTGCCAGCCTCCGTAAGTGCCATGAGCCAATTCCGTATCTATCTCATTGGTTTCGTTTCTCTGGAGAAACCTCCCTCAATTTATCATGCCTTCTGTTTCCATTCCCAGAGAGGGTTCAGGAGGTTGGAATGCAGCCCTGAGATTGTCATGACGGCTCTACCATCTCTCAGGACCTCCTGGCCAAAGAGACACGAGGCCCCTGCCACCCTGAAGGACAGAATCCCGCATTGGCTGGACTCAAGGACAGAGGAGGGAGGGGCTCCTGGCTGTCCCCACAAGTGACCTAAACACCAAAGACACGATGCCCTCCGGGTCCCCACCTGCTCTCTCTCTCTCTCTCAGTCTATGGGGCGAGGAATTAAAATCTGAGGCCTTCACTATTCCTAATCAGTTTGTTTAATTATCACATTAACACCTCCCACTTTTTATTTAAAAAATTTCAGTTTTTATCATTTTTCATGCCATTATTCCAATTAATTGTGTTGGGAAATGCTGAGCCTGGACTTCAAAGAATAAGGTGCTGCTTTTTGAAGTAGTGTTGTTTGATAATGGAGTCTTCTCGGATTTCAGCATCTGGAAACGGGTTGAAACATAAAATCTCTGTGTTTACACAGGCATCACAACAGAGGGCTGTCGTGTAAGCCATCAGGTGGGACGCGTGTCCGTCGCCGTATTTCTAGCTAATATCTGGCACTGTCCACTGATACTTGTGATCATCTCTCTCTAACAGCAATCATAGTATTGAGGCCTCACGGGGGTCTCCCACAGAGATCACTTGGCGTCGTGGAGGGATGCTTGGAGCCCCTTCACGAGCAAGCAGCCGCCAGAGGCACCGTTCAGAGCACAGTGGCTGCTCCCGTCTCACCGCGTAGCAGAACCTAGGGGGCAACAGGCCAGCAGAGAACGGCCCGTGGGGTCTCCAGGTGAGGTGACTCTGTTGCCTTCGACAGGTGGCCCCCAAGGTGACCAGGGCCCCGTCTCCATGGCAGCGGGAGGATGGGGTATGTGTGGGGAGTCCAGCGTGGCCCACGTGGATGCTCGCACTCTGTGAGCTAACACGAGGTCCACCGTCTCACCTCCTTGCGAGAGAGGCTGAGGAATGCGGCCCGTTGCACCCAGAAAAACACACCATGAATTTGGGGGAATGACCAGAAACCTATGCCTGGTTGCTCAGCTGAACCGGGGAGACAGAAGGCTCCCTGGGACCCAGTCAGAGGTGGGAGGGGGTATTTTCGTGATGCAGAGGCACCGCCGAACGTTCCACAACCCCACAGCACGAGTAAGTCAACGAGAGGATCTGGCCAGCGGGCACGTGGAGACTGAGGCCGTGACCTGAGGGCTCTGGGGCGCCTCGCGGTGTCACTGCAAACAGTGGTGACACCGGAAGCTTCGGGACGGAGTCCGCGCCCGCGCCCCTGCCGGCGCGGACCCGTGGCTTCCGTGCGCGCCGCGGCCCGGGCCGAGACGGAGGGTGGCCCTCCGACGGCTCTTGCCCCCAGACCAGCAGCCAGCCCCTGTGTGGGGGCCGGGCACGCCGGGCAGCGTCAGGGCAGCGGAGCACGGACGGAGAGCTGGACGTGGTAGGAGGAAGGGCGGGTGGGGGAGCGCGGGGTCACGAACCGGCCCGAACCCCACGTGTGCCCGTCACTGTCCACTCCACTAGCGCCTGGGGCCGGACGGAGGCCACGGCGGGAGCCCCGCCCCCTTGAGCTTCCGCTGCAGTGGGAAGACGGGAGCGATGAATGAAGCAAACAAGGGAAGGTCAGATGACCTTGTCTCACGGCAGAGAAGGCCGGTGTGCGAGCGTGCAGGGCCTCTGCCGGCGGCCATCCTCCTGCCACCTCCTGGCTCCCCCTCAGGCGCCCAGCGCTCCCTGCCCCGGTCCGGGGTGCTGGCCAGTCGGAGCCCAGCATCCGTTCATCCGAGCAGCTCCGTTCCAGCGCAGCGCAGCCGTGCCAGGCCCGAAGGATTCCCAGCGGGGACCTTTCCCTAGGACGCTGGGGAAACCTGCTCCCTCTACCAGCTGCTAGTCATGGGCAGCGCGAACCTGCAGCCACGGACAGCCACGGCCCTCGGCACACGGAGAGAGCTCCTGCAGCCGGAGGAGAGCAGGCCGGCCATGTGGGGCCCTGCTGGCGCATCTCTCCGTGTGGCTACGCCTGGCACCAGTCCTTCCCCCAGTCCCCACTTACAGGAGCAGCGAGTTCCCATTTTCCTTTAAGCTCCTCTGGGTTGTGGTTTTGTAATTTGTGAGCAAGAAGTTTCTAATAACCCAGTAAGGGAAGGAGGTGGGCAGACAGTGGAGACAAATGAGAAGCTGCGGTCGGGTCCAGCCTCTGGGAGGGGACGTTCGCTCCGGGCGCACAGAGAATAATGAAACAGCCATGTGACGAGCTGGAAAGTTCCAGGAAGGAGCCCCGGGAGCAAGGCCAGGAGTTAAGAGAAAGCCTGGGGCCCCGGGGAACAGCAAGGGTGCCGCGTGAGCAAAGACACCAGGAAGCAGGCAGGGGCTCCAGCTTCATTCCGGGGGCAGAGCAGTCACTGCAGGAGGAGGCCTGCTGGGACACAGCTCCTTTATGCCACCGAAGGGTCACCGTGACAGCAGACACACAGGAAACTGCTCCCAAGGCAGGACAGCAGCTGAACGAGGGCGGACGCTCCCTTGGGTTCGAATGGGGCTTGGAGGGGCATCCCAGGGATGCAGAGCTGGTCCCTTTGCAAGACCCGCTTTTATTAAAGTTGTCAGTCCTCAGTTTGCTCTGACTCCCCTCAGAGGCCTCTGTTAGTTGCCATCGTTCTCCTTCAAGAATTTCACATCTAAGTTAGAAAACAAAATAATAAATATGCACCAAGAGCTTTGCAGAAGTGTGTAATTAACCACTCGGGCAGGAGTTTTCCCTTTACAGAGCTCTTAAAACTTTCCTGGGATTGTTTTAAGTTCTTTTGCAATAATAATAATAATAATGATAACAAATTTTAAAAGCTATTTTTAACCAAATGTAAACACCGGTCATTTTACTGGTTCGGAGAGAGTATTTTTAGACAAATCCCCGTGATTTACCCAGAGAAGCATCTCACTGAGTGAGACAGGACAAAGCCTGCGGGGGCGGACCCACACTTACTCCTTAAAAAGAAGGCCACCTGCCCGGCCCGCGTGATCTCCGCTCCACTGAAACTCCCCCAGAACGGACTAGCCCAAGTCTGCGCCCCGAGGACTGCGGGAGAAGCCACGGCAGGAAGCTAAACACCTCAGGAAAGTTCTACTTTCATAGAAGCCGCATCTGCTCATGGCAGAAAATGCACAAAAAAGCATAAAAAAGAAAATACAAATTACCCATGACCCCCAGACCCCAAAATAACAACAAGCCTTCCGAGTCTCACCACCTCTGCCTCATGTGGGAGTAAAGGGGCCCTAATAACAATCCACCGTCACACCAGACTGGGTCACGTCCAAGTGTGTCGCCCACGTCTCCTGGGGCCCGGCTCACGGCGGTGCCCCTGCTGGGCAGCACCAACCCCCGTCCAGGGACGCGACACTTCTGTGCCCGTGGCCCTGACCGGGACCACAACAGCCATTGTCCCTCGACAACGCTTCCCACATATCTGACCAAAGCAAACACCGTTTCTGGGGCTCCCAACAGTCTGCGGGAGCACTGGACGTGGCTGAGAGTCCCCCGCCAGGTCTCCTGCTCCTGCTGCGTCCCCTCCCCCCTCCCTGCCGCTGTGCATCAAACATGACACGGAAGAAGATTCTGATGACCTTGCCTCCTGGAGCAGGAGAGCTGTGAACGTGCCCTTGTCCTCCACGTCCGCAGGAGAACTGAGGGCCAGGCTGCACCGGCGTCAAAGCCAGGTGAGCGGGGCCCAGGGCCTCATGGACGGACACCTTCCCCACAACGGAGGGAAGTGATGAATTTCTAACACATGACAGGTGTGCACAGGGCCCTGGGGACCAGCCCCAGGGGTCCACCCCGTCCCCTCAGAAAGCACACACTAGGGCTGGGCTGCCCCTTCCTCCTTCCCCTGGGCCTGTTTAATGACAGAGCGTCATGGGTGGAGGGGAGATGGCACTCCTTCCCGAGGGTGTGGCCGTGGGGCCCGACCTGGGGCCCAGCACTAGAGCTTCCATCTGCCCCGCGGGAACACTGGCGTCAGGTGCCCCAGATGGGTTCTCGGGGCCTGGATGCCCCCTGCCCCCAGCTCCGTGTCTCCTGACACACACAGTCAAGGACTGATGCTGTCAATGGCCTGTCCACATCCCCCGAGCTCTGGGCTCTGAGTAGTGGGCGGGCAGGACAGCCAGGACTGGACTGCACAGGTGGGGGCTGCCGCTGGGCCCCCTTCACCTGCCGACAGGGCAGGGGTGGTGACAGTGACCCGCCAGGAACCTGGGGACCTGAGACCCAGGGCCACTCTGGCCCGAAACCGGGGCCTTCACTGCCTACCTCTGAGCCTCTCTCTCCCATTCCATGAAACCAAGTCATCAGGGCTCCAGCATGACAGGGAGGAGCCACATGCACTGACCTCGCCTCTTCCCCAAAACCGCACTGAAGCCACAAAGCACGGCGGTAAGAGCATAAATCCGCAAGAGAAGGGGAAGGGGGGAGAGACAGGGAATTTCGAGAAGATGCTCCCAGGGGAGGAGGAGAAGGAGAAGGGGAGAAGGAGCCCTCGGCACGGGGACAGAGACGCCAGCAAGATGGGACACCTGCTCCCCAGGAGGCAGCGTGAGGACAGCAGGGCGTGAGCAGGGCGATTCTGGAAGCCGGCACCCGCTGCCTCCCGGGACCGCTCTCTCCGCGGGACCGTGTCCGTGAGTGCAGAGGGGTCCCTCCATCACGGAGCTTACACCCTACCTGGATACCGAACACACAAGCAAGTGCTTCCATCGCCCAGAGCGCGGCCCGCACGCAGGTGCTGAGGCTGAGCGGGGCTCCCGCGGCTGAGGCAGCGGATGTGCAGGGTCGGCAGGAGCAGGTCAGGCCTGGCCCCGAGGACGGCAGCTCAGTGTTTCCTTTAGGTCAGCATCAAGGACGCCCTCTCTGTGAAGGGGCCATTTAGGCTAAGGTGGGCAGCAGGGGGAAGCAGCCCTGTGGGAGTCAGGGAGGAGAGTCCAGAAGCAGGGACAGGGCACGAGGCAGGAACATGCCCCTGTGCTCCGGGGGCCTGGAGGACGGCCCCGCGTCAGAGGGTCCCTACACATCTCGCTGGATGAATAAATCACTTTCCAGGGTGAGGCCGGGCCATGTGGCTTCGTCAGTGTCACACAGACGGGAGACGAGAGCAGGAACGATGGCGCCGTGGTGCACCGAGAAGGCCCCTCCGGCTGCCGTCTGAGCATGGGGCGCAGGCTCAGGGTCCCTACGCTGAGCGGCCACCTTGGGAAGAGTGTTTGCTGACAGGACCAGGGCGGGTGCCTCTTCAGGCTGGGAACCCCGCCAGGAAGGACACTTGCAAGCTCCCAGCCCGGCCCCCTCTAACCTGTGATTAGGGGCCGGCACGGGCGGCATTCGGACAGCCAGCAGGAAAGCCAGCCGTCCAGGGTTGTGAGACGGTGGCTGTGGCGGGGCTGGCGGTTGAGAGGGGCGGCGGGTTTGGGAGGCGTTCTGAAGGGAAGGCAGCAGGTCCCCCTGAGACGTGGGGGGGAGGCAGGGAGGCGTCTCGGAAAACGCAGCATTTTGGCTTCCGACACCGGAGAGACGAGGGCGCCACTTGCCAAGGTGGAGGACAGGCGGTTGGGTGGGAGACACAAATTCTGTCCGGGTCGCGTGGCCTTTGGAACACGTGTTAGAGCCCACGTGTGTACCAAGTAGCGGGAGGGGGTTAGGGCTGTGACCCCCCCCACCAAGGTCGGGGGGATGAGCTGCCATGGACGATGCCGGGGACAGGGCTCAGGGGCATCAATGTCCAAGGTCGGGCAGAGGTGAAAACAACAGGAGGGTTAGGGGTCCCAGGGTCGGGGGGAGCCTCAGGGAGGATACAGCTCCAAGCCCCCCAAACTCCAGAAGATGAGTGACAGGAAACAAGGAGTTTCCACCTGCCATCCCTCACTGCCCAAACTGGAAGTGGCCACAGCCCTCCTCGGGACAGACACCAGGCCAAGTAAACACCCCGCCCCCGGGAAGCTCGCCGGGGAAGCAGGAGGGGAAACTGCCCTCGGCGCTCCTGGTCTCCCCCTGGAGGGCTGTGCCCCGAGCACCCTGTGCCCCGTCCCAGACTCACATTGGAGAGACTGGTGGGGTATCTGGGAACGATAATCAGGCAGGCCCACGTGGGTGAGGCCCGTGCCCCTGGCAGAGGTGGGCAGGCTGGCCTCACCCGTGGTCTTCCTGGAAGGTGACATCTGTGTCTGTCATTACTTTCTTACTTGTTTGTTCAGTGCACTTATGGGGAAGAAAGGCCATTCCCTGGGGACTCCCTCAAAATGCCGACAGAGGCAAGAGGGCCGCCGTGGAAGGACATATCCTACCATGACGTTTACCACGTGAGTTAGTAATGGGCAAAGCCTCTCATTACAGTTGTTTCGACCAAGGACTGGAAGGACAGAGAACACACCACTACGGGGAAGCTGGGCACATACAGGACGTCCTCGTCACCACCGACCCTTTAAAAATAACCTCCTGTCTGAGCCATTTGAAGCGATCTTCACAATTTTTCAAGAAAGACAAGCAAATAAAAACACGACAGTGGTAACAAGTGGAAGGGAGGGAGGAAAACTATCGTTAAGATGCATCGCGATCCTTCCCGGGCTGGCAGCAGGGACCAGCGGCCTCGGTCACACGAGGGGAGCGAGCGTATTTCCTGCTCGCGACACGTGCTCCTGGAAGAGGCCTCAGAACTGTCAGAACGCAACGCGGCAACGAAACAGCCCGCCACTCGGTAAGTGGACAAAGGACCTGGGGAGACCTCCTTCCAAGGAAGACACGCACATGTCAGGTGAGCAGAAGGGAGCTCGGAGTCACCAGCCGGCGAGGCCGCGCCACCCTCCCCGGGGCAATAAGCAGAAATCGGAGACCGGCAAGTGTTGGCAAGGAATCCGGACACCGCAGGCTGCTGGTGGGGACATAAGACCGTGCAGCTGCCTTAGAAAGCTGCCTGTGGCTCTTCAGATGGGGAGACATGGAGTTCCCGTGGGGCCCAGCAGGCCGCACGTCGGCGCACACCCAGGAGGGAGAACTTCGTCCCTGTGAGTGAGGGACGGCATCCGAGGGGCGTCCCCCGCCTCTCCCAGCCCCAGCGCCTGACGCTCGCAGAAACAGACCGGCAGACATTCACCCACCAGCAACCCAGACTGAGGAGCAATTCCTGGGAAAATCTTGGCGGAATTTCCACCAACAATAAAGCAGATGGAGTTTTAAGAAAAACTGACCCAGGCTTCGAGCTTCAGATTATTACAAACTCAGAGGCGTTTTTATGAAACAGCTCAAAACTTTCAAGTAAAATGAACCCCCATATCAGGAGGAACAGAGCATGTCATATGGGCCGGGCATGCAGTGGGCCCCGTTGACAGAGCCAGATGGGCCCCCAGGGCCGCCCCCACCAAGGAGGCTCACCCAGGACGCCGGCTGCTGAGAGCAAGGTTCCCGCTGTGTATTGAACGTAACTTTCTAAAAATAAAGCTGTCCGCCAGGGAAGGGGCAGCCTCACGACCTACCCGCTGCCAGCCTCGCGCAGAGGTGGGTATCCTGTGAGAAACACCGCAGGGTGAGTCCAGGGCTGCCGGGGGGGACGCAGGGGAACCATCCTGACCCCGAGCCTCTGCGTCTCCAGATCACGAGGTTTCGCCGCTCGAGGTGACATCTCACGTTCTGGGCTTTTCTTTTCCCTCAAGAAGCGGGTCCTTCATCCCCAGAGACGCCATCCCGCGTGGGACACACTCACGTGACTCCCTGTGACATGCTTCTGCGTTACCTTGAGCCCGAGGCACGAGTAGGACACCCGGGAAAGCACGCAGACGCTGGGGCCGGCCAGGTCCGAGGGGAGGGCCACACTGGCTGTGCCCCGCACTCAGACGCCCTCGGGCGGGGGGGCTCACGGCGGGGCACAGAGGTGCCCCCAGGGTCCGAGCTGCCATCAGAGGAAAGACGGAACGCCATCATTCTGTGGAGCCCAAATGCATGGCATTAGAAATCTGGGTGGGAGATGCACGAAAGCCTGTCTGGGAATCGGCAGAGGCCGCCTCGTGGGTGGGAGAGCTGCTCCATCAGGGGGACCCTTGGGGGGACGGCCAGGCTCCCCACTGGGTTCACTAGCCAGGAGTGGCCAGTTCGGGGGGCTTGCCAGCCATGGGGCCAGGGCCAGCAGCTTCTGTCCGCCGCGTCTCTCCTCTGTACCCCAACCCCTTCCCTGCAGCCGTGATTCACGACCCTGGAGCTTCCTAAACGCCCGCCGGGCAGACGGCCGACATGCGTCTGTGGCTCCTCGTGAGAGGGGCCCTGGTGGGCCCGGCGGGCGCTCAGGATGTGCTGACGGCCTCGGAAGGCCTGTTTCCTAGGGTGCGCGCTGCTCCTCATGCTTTCCAGCCCGGCCCTGCCCTGAGTTTCAGGGAGGCCCCGCGGGAGCCAACCAGCATTCAAACCGGGCACTGGAGGAATGCTGTGGGGTCGCCTGAGGCCCATCCTCCTCCCTGGGAAGCCCTCTGTGTCAGCCCCCAATGCCCTACGGCTAGCTGTGTGCCTGTGGGCAAGCTCCCCAGCCCCTCTGCTTGCTGGGCCTCTTCTGCAGGCGGCCCCGGGCACCGGAGGACATGAGGACAGGGGCCAGGCGGACGGGCATGCGGGGATGGGCACGTGCCAAGCATGGGGCTGGAACTGGGGCGGCGTCCTTGGGTTTTTCCTTCTAGCCGCGCTGCCTGCAGACAGCAGCGCCCACGCTCCGGGGAGATTGCCGCATCCTGGCCCCTCTCCCTCGTTGCCATGGCAAGAGGAGAGCAGAAATCCAGGCTCGCACACGCGGCTTGCGGCTCTCCCTCCCCCAGGAGGCTCTCTGCCAGCTCCAGGCAGAGGGGCCTCGGCACAGGGGCTGGTTGTCCTCTCCCTCGGCTTCTCAGACCCGGCCTGGCCCCACGCCTCTCCTCAGCCCAGCAGGGACAGTGGAGAGCCGGGCCCTCCTTGCCACCACGGCCCATCCCGTCTCTCTGTAAGAGTGTCTCCCAGGAAAGGGCCCAGCCGGAGTCTAAGGGCGGCCTGAGCCAGGGCTGCACAGGTCACGTGACTTGTAAGGACCAACGTGAGGGTCTGGGAGCACCTGAGCCTCTGGCGGGGAGAGGAGGGGCCGAGACCTGTGGGCACGGGGTTCCACAGGCCCTCCGCCAAATCCCTTACACGTCTGCGCTCGGAACACCCAGATGACGGGCCAAGAAGAAGGGACCATATCATCCCCACTTCATGGATAGGTAAACTAAGGCTCCGATAAGCAAGAAACAGGCCTGTGGTCAGAGCTAGAGTCCCTGGTCCAATTCCATCAGTCCAGGAGCACAGTCTCCAAAATGTACTCTCAGCCCAAGTGAAGCTCTGTTTTGAAGCCCAGGCCTCCAGGCCTCCAAGGCCTCCAGTGATGGCATGGGCTGGGCTGTACAGAGCTTCCCCGGGATGGCAGGCCCTCGTCCCAGAGCCTGGGCACCCGGCCACAAAAGGAGAAAAGCTCTTTGCCGGTGTTAGGAAGGATACTGACTTGGAGAGATCGTCTCGAATTCTTGGGGCAGGCTCTGAATCCAATCGCAGTGTCCTTGGAAAAGAGAAGCCAAGAGACTTAGCACACAGAGGAGAAGCCACGTGAAGAAGGGACGGAGATGGGAGGGATGTGGCCACAAGCCAAGGACTTCTAGAGCCCCCAGAAGCCCAGAGAGCAGGAAGGACCCTCCCCTGGAGACCGCAGAGGGAGCGTGGTGCTGTGGACAGCTGGATTTTGACTTCTGTCCTCCAGACGGTGAGAGAAAGAACTTCTGATGATGTCAGTCCCCGCATCGGGTTGTTGCCGCCGTCCCCTCCGCCCACACGGGGCGACAGTGCTGGGAAGACAGGGACCAAGCCTGAGCAGGACCGCAGGGCGTCTGTCCAGCTCTCCCCAAGTCTCTCATCAGCCACCTCGGGCCCTGTGGGATCCAGTTGAGAACATGCCTCTGGGCCCCAGCACACATCCCCAAACCGACCTCATGCTCCGAGTCAACACGTGAACGCGATCCTCATTCCCCTGCGAGGGTGTGAGGTGTGGGGTCACCTGTTCCACGTCCCACACACCCAGCAGCCACCCTGGGAGCCAGTCACAGACCCCGCCTCCCCAGCAGACATCTGCCTCCCCATGTCTCCGGTCCAGCCGCAGCCTCGAGACACAGACAGCACCCCTTGGCTGTCTTCTCCCCACCGTCCCCCGCAAGTGGAGATCCGGGCGTGGCACCCTCTGCCTTCCAAAGGACCCTCCGTCTTCACCAGGCACTCGGAGTGTTTCCATCTCCCCGACCCCCTCCTTCACTGCTGGGGGAGGTGACTCAGGCGGAGCCTTCTGCCCCCTATTCCACCTGTAGTGTGGGGACCGGACGCTTGCCTATGGGTCTGATGAAGAGCACTGCAGGACTGGTTGTGCCCCAGCCATGGGCCCCAATCCCCAGGCCCAGAAGACCTCTGGGAGGGGACAGGACCCCCGGGGGCCCACGGGGCTTGATAGCCTCCCGCTCCCGGCCCAAGTTTGGGGACAGAGCACGAGGAAGCCAGAGGGAAAGGACCGTCACCACCCAGATGGCAGCCCTGGACAGGCAGGGAACACGCTGGCCAGAGGCCTCAGAGCGAGCAGCTGTCGGGGACTGGGCAACCCAGCCCGTGCTGTGGGGTACACACTCAGCTCCCTACGGGGCAACAGGCAACATCTGGCAAACACAGTAAAATCTGCTGACGGAGGCCCCTGTGGGCTGGCCGGGCTCCCATCACAAAGTGCCCGTGCCGGTGACGCTGGTCAGGGGCTTGATAGCCTCCCGCTCCCGGCCGGGCCCAGCCGGGGGTGCCGCCCTCTGCCCCTGCGAGCTGCTGGCTTCTGAAAAGACTGGGAGCTCTGGGAGCCACTGGGACGGCCAGCAGCTGGAAGTCCCTGCAGCTGATCAGGGATGGCCGGAAGGATGACTCGGTGGGTCTGACCCCAGGTTCACACACAGCTCTTCCCCGCGGCCCCGGACACCCCCGTGTGCAGCAGGACCCAGGCAGGGGATCCCCACAAGCACCCCAGCCCGCGGGAGGAGCACTGGCTCGAGCATCTCCTCCCTCTCTCGAGTGGCCTCAGCCACCGGGGTGCAAGGCAGGAGACCCCAGACCCCTCTCCTGGAAGAGCGTCAGGGAGCCGTCCCCTTCCCTCTCAGACCGAGCTCTTGGGGAGCCCAGACAGAGGTGGGTGGCGGACGCCTGCAGGGGGGCTGCCATAGCAAAGCACCACGCACGGGCCGCTTCATCACACACTGATTCCCTCTTATTCTGGAGTCTGGGCGTCCAAGACCAAGGTGTCGGCAGGGCCGGTGTCTCTGGGGTGGACGCCGCCTTCTCCCGGCGTCCTCACGGGTCGTCCCGCCGTGCGCGCGTGTCCTGGCTCTGCTTCTTACAGCAACACCGGTACCGGATTCGGGCCCATCCTGAAGGCCTCATTTTACCTCCGTTGTCTCTTTAAAGAGCTTCCGTCCACATCGCAAGCTGCTGGGGTTTAGGACTTCGCGTAGGAGAGTTGTTGATGGGGACACGATTCCGCCGTTCGTTCCGCTGTGCCCAGTTTCTGTCCTCCGGACCCCGCAGCTTCGCCTCCACTGCTGCCCGTGGAGCTGCTCCGTGCTTGTCCCGTTTCCACAAAGACCGACCGTAAGGCGGCAGCACCCAGAGAACCTCGGCCTGCGAGTGCTGAATTTTTCTGAACACACGTCCCTGTCATCTTAGCACGCAGGCTCCCTCCAGCAGACAGCAAAGCGGCCCGAGCTCCTCTTTTTCAGATCTGCGAGCACGTGGCAGGTTCACATGCCCACATCTGAGAGCAGGAGCTCTGGGCAGCTGGTCTCCACAGTGTGCGCCGCGGCCCGGACGCCGCACAGACACCCCCTCCCGCGTCCCGCCCCAGGCCAAGGGCGTGCACACCCCGGTGCGCTGAAATCGATCCCGTTCCTTAAAATCGCCACCGTTTGATGGAACCCGTTATCGCCTGCCGGAGTGAGAGGTCCTTTTTAAAACTTTAGCTAAAGTCTCTAAAGCTGTCTGCTACATTTAGACACACATCTGAGGAGAGCCTGAATTCTCTCTCAGAGCCGCGTCGGCGTGAGTGGGGAGAAGAGCTGGGAGTCGGCCGGTCCCACGCAGGGAGCACCGAGAGCGGAGCCCACAGGTACGGGAGCCGGTCCCGCCGGCCCCTGTGGGCCCCCGAGCTCCCGCATGGTTTCAGAGGAACGTACAGCCCCGTAACTCGGAGACAACCTTTCAGACACGCTGGAAGGAAGACTGGATGGTTCTGCTTGCGGCGGAAGGGAGGCGTTTCCTTGGCTTTGGGGGCCGGAGCTGTGGAGCCATGAGCCCAGCATAGCAGTACGAGGGGGTCACAGGGGCTGAGCTGTGCAGACGGGGTCTCCAGCGCCACCCCCTGCCCGCCGGAGCGCGCGTCCAGCCAGCCTCCAGGGCCGACAGGGAGCGAGAAGCCCAGGGTCAGGGAGGAGGGGCAACCGGGCCAGCGCTCTGAGGCAGGGAGCCTGAGGCTGGAAAGCAAGACCTCAGGGAGCCTGCGAAGGTCAACAGTCAAAACCGAAGACGGGAAATAATGTCCAAACACACACACCAAGGTCAGCTCTCGGGAGCTCACTGAGGGGAGTGAGCAGACGTTCAAAAGGCTGGCCAGTGCCCGCTGCTCCTTCTGGCCCTTTCTCGGACTCCTCCTCCCTCCCCTCTGTCTTGCTCTGGAGGCACCACAGTGTTCCCTGCCCCCTGCTGCAGGGAGGGGCCGCCCCATCTGCCCCCCCCCACAGCGAGGGGCCTGGGCCCCAGTGCATTTCCTGCACGCCCTCCGCCCTCCGTGGCACTCTCTTCTCGCTCCGTCTAGGCCACGACACCCACAGCCGTCCTTAGCCCTGAGCTCCAGTCCCTGCTTGGGGACACAGGCGTGGCCTCCATGACCTGCAGCGCCTCCCCCACCCAGACCTGTGCGACTGTGGGACTGTGTCTGCTTCCCCTGTGGGACCGTCTGTACCCGCCACCACACCTTCGGCACCCACGGGATCCAGGGGCTGAGGCTGAGGCTTAAAGAGAGCTGTTGACACAGAGAGGGAAGGAGGAGGGGAGACAGGAGTAAGAGGGAGCGAGAGGGGAAGGGGGGAGAGGGGAGGGAGAAGGAGGGGAGGAGGGAGGAGGGGGGAGGAAGGGGAGATGGCATACCACAGACGAGGGCAGGGGGTCCCGGCAGGGCCCGAGATGTCCCTCAAGGACAGAGAGCGGAGGGCAGGCTGGACACTGCCCAGCTCCCTGCCCCCCAAGTGTGCTTGTTAGGGACGCAGCTGCCAGTTCCCCCCCAAATCTGTATTTGGACAGACGCACGTGATGCCTGGGGATTTGTGTGTACTTTACGGTGTGAGAGGCACAAGCCCAGGTCAACTTCTGCCTGAAAAGCAAAGGCCCCATGCCATCATAGTGGGGAAGAAACTCGAGTTCCAAGAGAGGCAAGATTTGCCCTCAACCAGAGAGCAGGGCGAGAACTCCGGCCTGCTGTCCCCCCACTTTGACGGGGAGCTCGTGCCCTGGGAGCTTCTCAGGGAGCTTCACCTAGAGCCCCCTCAAGTAGGGCAAGTGGCAGGGAGACAGAGCTCAGTCCCAGCAGTCAGAGCCGGCCACCGGAAAAGAAGTGCCTGTACGGTGGCTCAGCCTGTCCCAGGGGCCCTGAGCCACATGGGGGGACACAAGACACAGCGGCCTTTCCTCCCATCCTCCGGAGGTTATTTCCTCCCATTCTGAGTCTGGGACTGGGGAGAGACCAGTCATTTCCTCCAATCCCAAGGCAGAGACCAGTGTGGGACTGGTCATTCCCTACAATCCCAAGGCAGGGACTAGGGAACACCAGCATCACAGAATGAGAAGGAAGTTCCAGGGAGACAGACTGTGGCTCGAACGAAAGCCTGTGTTGGAGGGAAGGGCAGAGCTACGTGGAGCAGGGCACAGGCTCGAGGCAGAGATAGTTCAGGGGTTCAGACGTGCTCAAGACTCAAGGTGATGAAAGCCCAAGGATGGAGAAGGAGGGACACCTGCAGGAGAGTGGGGTGCGGGGCTGGGCCAGCAAGCAGGAAGAGGGACTTCTGGATTCCAGCTCTGTGGAATCCTGCTCCCCAGGATGGCATGCAGACGGGCTGGTTTGGGACACAGCCAGGACAGGCTGGGTGGTGGGAGGCTGCTGGCCGGCTTTGAGGCATCTGTGAGTCCTTCAAGCAGAGAGGCCCAGGGGCCCCGGGAGATGCCAATCCGGAGCTCCACAGCAGTCGGGGCTGACACCTATATGGGCCTTTGGCGAGGGAGTGCCTGCAGCCAGGGGTGACGCTGAGGACAGAGGCCCAGCATGAAAACTGGGGATCAGAGAGAGAAAGGAGGTCAGGAAGGGAGGGGTTACCGAGCAGTGAGTGGAAGCTGGAAGCCAAAAGAGGACGTCCCACAAGGACAGAGAGGACAGAGAGGACGTCCCACAAGGATGGACGTCTGGAAGCACAGGGGTCAGTTCAGACAACGTGTCCAGTGGTTTGGCAACTGGGGGGCGTCCAGGGCTCCCCCAGCCTGGCTGTGTCAGCCTCTCACAGGACACCGTAGTGCGCCTCTTCTTCCTTCTTCCTCTCCTCTCCGGCCCCCTCGCAGCCCGGAGATCTGGACACACAACCCAGCAAGCCCGGAGAATCATCACCGACTGAACAAGTGGGTCTAGACATGGCCGCTCGCCGAGACGCTGGGGCAGCCAGGGACGCTGCAGAAGGCCTCATTGCCCCAGACCCGGGCAGGCAGGGCCCTGGGCTCCAGCTATGCGCAGACGCGCGGGGGGGGGGGGGGGGGGGGGGGGGGGGGGGGGGGGGGGGGGGGGGGGGGGGGGGGGGCTGAGCCTGGGGTGTGGCAGCCCCGGGGGCATGGCAGGTGGAGCAGCCAAGGGCAGACCCCACGTCAGGGCCAGGGCAGCTGCGGGCGGCACCAGACACCTGCCGGGATTCCAAATGGCGGGAGAGGGTTTAATGCTACCCCGAGCTCTTTCTCCCCCACATCAGGAATGCACACGCAATCACGCATGCGCACATACGTGTGCACACGATCGCCCCGAGACATGGGTGCTTGCGCGTGCGTGTGCACACACGAACATGGGTGCTGTCGCATGGTCTGTGTGCACGCATGATCGCGGGTGTGATCATACACGCGGGCTCACAGGCATACATGCCCACACACACCCATAGCCTTGTGTCCCCCCAGGGACAGGGGCCTCCCACCCCGCCACAGATCCTCGGCGGTCTGGGAGAACCTTCCGGGTGCCCTGCCCGCCTTCCCTCGGCGCGGTGCCTGCCAGCCCTCACACACGGGGACTCGCGGCCCTTCCTGGCGGAGCGCTGCTCTCCTGTCATCTGGTCAAAGAAGCTGACAAGTGTGGGCAGGTCGCCAACTTGGCCCCAACTCCGCTTGGAGGCTGGACTGGCAGATAAATTGGTCCTGGAGCCGGGCGGAGGGGGGGGAAGCAAGAGGGGGGCCCAGAGGGAAGAATTCAAATTCATTTTTCTGCTAAGCCCAACTCCAGCTCTCCAAGGCTCCCAGCTGTAGCTGGGAAGGTTGACAGGACGCCAGCCAGGGAGCAGGCAGATGGTGCGGGAGGGGAGTGTGCGCCCGGCAGGGGGGGCGGGGACCCTATCAGAACCGGGATGCAGCAGGAATCCGGAGGAACAGTTTGGCCCGCCGACCTCAGAGCTTCTCTAGAGGCCTGCTGGTGTGTTCCGGTTCATTCCGGTTCATTCCGGTTCTGTGAGAGCCAGCGGCAGAGTCGGCTGGAGCCCGAGAATCACCGCCCTCTGTGCTCACTGCTGCCTGGGCAAGGACTGCTTCGCAGCTGGGGCTGCCCTCCCTGGGTCAGTGGGCAGCCCCCGAGCTGCGGCCCCGGACCGATCGGTGGCTGGCACCAGCATGGCCATGTATAACGCAGAGAAGGGACCTGGACATTCCAGAAAGAACAGACTTCAAACCTCTCTTTTTCTGCCAATCCTCTCCCAGGAGAAGTTGGGGCGTTAGGATGGACGTCCACGGCGGCTGCCTCACCCCTCAGAGTACCCGATAGTGGCGGGCACCTGCTTCCCATTCCAGGAGGCGAGGGTGGTCCTTCCCCGCTAATCCTCTGGCTATCTGTCTTAGTCCCAACATAGATCCCAACATAGAAAACAAAGCCCTTGCAGACGTCCTGCTACCAGAGGGGGCATCCGGGGACGGGCGCCTGCCGCGACCCAGGGCGTTGTGCGATGTTCCATCCGCGGCTGCTCTCCCAGCCCTGGGAGCACACAAGGCAGAGGTCAGTGGCGACAGCCGGATGTGGGGGTGCCCCCGTGCGTGCCCCAGAGGCCTGTCTCCTTCACGTGACTTCCTGTCGCTGCGGGACGACGGCTGCTTGCCTGAGGGTGGCACAGCCCCGGCACTCCGCCCGCGAGCCCAGCCCGAACACACAGGCTTCCGGCTTCCAGGCCGGGTTCCCGGACTCCGCTTCTATCTTCAGCCTCCTCGTTTCAACCCAAGAACCCTGTGGCCTGCCGGGGGCATTTAGAATAAATGGGGCATCTGCACAGACGTTCCACAAACAAGAACAAAACATGCAAATTGGTATAAAAATCCCACGTGTGTTGCCACACATGTGGTGCGTGCGCATGCACACGCGTGTGGAGGAGGTCACTTCTCTGTGGGCACCCTCACACAGGTGGGTGCTGAGGCTATGGCGAGCACGTTCCCAGGAGGAGCGTGTCCACCCATGGCACGTGTGTGTAGGGGCAGAGAGTTCCAGCAGCTTTCCGGACGCTGTGACTCCTGTTTCTAACCCCAAACAGCCCCCCGGGATGTATGGGCTGGGACCGCCCCCGCGGGAAGCGGGGAGTCTCTGTGGTGTGTGTCTACTGACCCCTGTGAAGTTATCCGAGTGAGTTTAGAACGAGCCCTGTCCGTTGAGAAATCCGGTTTGATGTCTGTGGGCAGGAGACACCGTGGGAGGCCGGCCTCCAGCCCACAAGTGCGCGGACCCACACGGCTCTTACAAACAGCGACTCAGGGAGTGAAGGTTGTGAAGAAACACACGGCACCGGTCGCCCTTAGTCCTACCACCTCACTCAGACGGAAGGGGCCGGGGCTCCCGGAAGGCCTTTCCAGTTTGCTCGAGCAACACCATTTGAAGACGCGTGGGAGTTCGGGGCAGGAGGGGCCCTCGCAGGACACAAGGCGGCCGTCTATGGATGTTCCCACTGACGTGCGCTGGGAGAGGCGGGCGAGCCGTGCAGAACACACAGACGGCACCAGCCCAGCCCAAACCGTCCCCAAAGCAGCCACCAGCCTTCCCCTCTGGCCTCTGCTTGAGTTCAAAGGCATCAAAGGCTCTTCAACATATCTAAGCCCCTGAGCCCTTCCTGCCAGCAGCTCCGCCCTAGGAACGAATGTTCTGGGTGGGAAACGTGTTAGGAGCACAGGCCGTGTCATGAGTCGAACTGTGTCCCCAAAAGTGCTGAAGTCCCAACCCCCAGCACCTGAGAATGTCCCCTGTTTGGGAAATGGGGTCTTCGCAGCTTCTCATGTTCAGCTGAGGTCCCTGGGCGGTCCTGATCCACCACAACTGGGGTCCCCACGGGAAGGAGAATGCCACGGGAAAGCACACACACGTGGGGAAGACGGCCATGTGAGGACCCGGGCAGAGATACCGTGATGCAGCCACCAGCCCGGAACAACTGCCGGGGGCCACCAGAGGTAGGAAGAGGCAGAGAAGGGCTATTCCCAGAGTGAGGGAGCACAGCCCTGCAGACACCTTGCCTTCTGGGCTCTGCGACGGCCGCTGTAAGCTGCCTGGCCAGTGGGGCTTTGACGTAGTGACCTAGGACACTAATGATGTTGCACACAAAAGCACAGTGCAGACGGAAAAGGCAGGAACCACACTTAAGGGTCCCGTCGGGAGGCCACATGTCCCGAGTCCACCACAATGCTGAAAGGGGGCCTGGTATCAACACAGCAACACGGACCGACCGCTGTCTCCAGCGATGGACCCCCCGCAGAGATTCCTCAACACCCGCCGCGTGCTGGACGCAGACACGGGGGAGCCCATGGGGGGAGCCCACGGGGGTGCGCTCAGGAGGGCATGCATGAGCCAGCGGGGCCACAGATGGGGGAGCCCACAGGGGGGTCAGGAGGGCAAAGCCCACCGGCATCATGACTGCTCCTTCCCCTCTGGGCTAGGACCTGGCCTCCCCGTCTGTCCAGATTTTGGGGTGAGTCCGTGGACAAGAGGAGTCGGGCCTCCCCTCCTGCCCACCAGGAGCTGGAGGGCAGGCAGCTGCATGTAAGGACAGCGCTGCGAGCTGCCGCCTGAGTTCCGCCGAAATCCCGGCCCCACATGCAGCCAGTGGGGCTGCAGGCTGAGTGGGCACTGCCTCACTCTGGGCATCAGCTTCCTCAGTGGCTCCAGCCAACCCCATCTGACCCTTACAAGGAGCCTTTAAAGTATGTGAATATGTTCCTTCAATCATAAAACAGTCTGCAACCCCAGCCGCTGTCTTTACATCTTCCTCACGAAGCAGGAGGCTCCCTGGCGTGCGCTGAGGTTCATGGGGCAGCGTGGGCAGTGGGCAGGTCACATGGGCCGGGGAAGAGGCCAGCAAGCATCGGTGTGCCTCCTGTAGCTAAGTCACGCCCACGGTCCCGGGCACAGGAGGGGAATGGAGGGCCATCCCCATCCCCGGGCCTGTCCCAGGGAAACAAGCAGCTCTGGGCAATGTGGCCTTCATCCTAGAATGACGGCCCTCTCTGCCCCTTACCTCTTGCCATCACATAAAATGCAATGGGAACCCAGTGTGGAAAGTCGGGAACCCAGGAGGACGGCTGAGCGTTCTGCCCCTGGGACGGGAGCCTCCAATTTGCCCACACACGTGGGGTGAGCCCAGCACACGGGTGACGGGATGGCTGCCGTGTGGACACGTCTGTGTGCTCTCAGACACACACGGCAGGGGGGGGCGCAGTACACAGCGGCTGCACACACATCAAGGCCCCTTCCAGGAGCTCAGCCAGGCAGACCGTGGGGGCTTTGCCCACAGACAGTGATCCGGGGGTCACGGAACCCCCCGCTCCAGGCTGGAAGCCCTCAGCGGGGAACAAGCTCCCATTCCACACGCAGAGCCCCGGCCTCAGCCCCACGGAGGGGAGACTCAAGAGTGTCGCGGTGGCCCCGTCCCCCAGCAAGGGAGCAGTGAGAGAGCAGGTGGTGAGGCCCAGGGGTCGGGGACGAAGGGACAGGGCACAATGGAGAAGAGGTGGCAGGTGCGGGCTGCAGGACCAATGGCAGATCCAGCTCCGGGCCCAGGGGAGTGTCCCAGGATGGCGGAGGGGCCCCAAGGTGGGTGGTTTCCCGAGTCCTTCCACTCACAAGAGCCCTACAGGGCATGAGGAGACAACAGCCACAGCCGGGCAGAGGCCAGCGCAGGGCTCAGCCACAGGGGGACTGGCCCCTCCCCCGTGTGCTCCCCCATAGCAGCCCAGGGCCGCACGGCCAGGTGTCCCCGGAGGCTGAGCAGACACCAGGTATGTGGAGAGGTGCAGGGCCGACCCGTCCACCTACGAACCACAGGGCAGCAGGCCAAAGGCCCCTGCGAGGTGCATGACAGGGACAGAGCTGGTCGGTGCAACGGCACACCCCATCTGTCTGTCCACGGCCGTCTGCCGGGGCCGCGGCTCCTCAGCACGAGTAAGTCCTCTCTCCCTGGTCCTTCTGTGTCTGTCTGCGTCTCTTACACGTGTACCCCCGCGGGCACACACAGGTGTGCACACACGTGCACACCTGCGCACACACACACAGGCACGCACGACACAACCGCACGTGTGCCCGTGCGCGCACACACAACCCGCACGCACATGAGCACACACTGCTGTTGACGGCTGCAGGTCATTTGCATTCCACGGAAGCACAGTCTGTGCTCGGGCGGGGGGAGCCCACGGCCCCGGGACCAGGAAAGGAGGCAGAGCTAAGGACGAGGACACCTACATCTTTTCAAAGCTTTGATCCCTTGTCCTTATTCTGAGTCAGTTTCAAACAAATCCGCCCCTTAAAAAATTCATTGTCCCTTCCTTTCTAGGTGGTGGCAGCAAGATTCTGAGGCAAGAGCCCACAGGAGCAGGAGAAGCCAGCACGGCCCACTAGGTCTGGGGACGCCCACGCCCGCCGGGTCCGGGGACGCCCATTCATCCTTCAGAGGAATCAGCTCTGAGGCTTCCCTGCACCTCCTTGCCCAGAACCTTCTCCAAACAGGGCTGTGTCGCTTGGCAGGGCGTGTTCCCAGTGAGCCTAGGGTCTCAGGGGCTCGGTGCGGCCACTTCTCTGTGCCCACAGAGTACGAATCAGGATCTGGAGCCCATCCTGATGGACGCCAATGTGCCTGCCTGGGAAGCTCCACACGCCTGGGCTGCGGCTGGCTCCTGCGGGACGGCCAAGGGCGCGAATCGAAGAGGACAATGCCCCACCCCCTCACTGCGGGATCCGGAGGGACAGGACCACAGGCGCAGGCGGGAGCTCGGAGTCCAGGCGGCGATCTTCGCCCCCTGGGAGGGTGGGAGGTCGGCCGGCCCACCCCTGCTTCTTGCTGGCGCAATCCTGTCTGTGTGTCCGGCTCTCCATCGCCGCCCGCAAAGGGCTCGCGGGCTCCGTCTGCCTGGGTCTCAGAAGCTGCTAGGAAACCTCTTCCAGGGGCGCTCAGCCCTGGGACGCCGTCCAAGCTGGCGGCTTCAGCACAGAGCCGCGGGGACGGGAGGCGGCCCAGACAGGCCTGCTGAGCCAAGATAAAGCTGCGGAGCCTCTGTCTGTCGTGCCTGAGGAGCTGCTCACTGATTCCCACAGGGGACGGACAGGGCAGGCGCAGCAGGCCAGGGCCACCACTAGGGACCGCGATGGGCGGGGGGGTCACGGGCGGGGAGGGCGGTACAGGTCACCCACCGGCCAGGACTGCTCCGGGCTTCTACTCCGTGTCCACAGAGAAGACTGGCAACCTCGAGGGAAGCAGGTCCCAAGAGCAGAGGCCCTGGGGGTGCAGTCCCCTGGCCAGTTAGTGCCCACGATGGGCTAGTGGCAGAGCCAGGCCCAGGGCCCAGGGGCCAGTCTGTTCCTGTGTGCAGCTGTGTGTGCGAGCTCCCCAGTGGGGGGATGGTAGTCTGACCTTCTCTGTCCCTGCGAGCCACAGGAAAGGCACTCAGCTCCACCGCTGGTCCTGGCACAGACTGGTCCTGTTCATAGCAGGCCTGCCCTCCACACACACGGGCTGACCTGGGTATCTCAGCTCTGCACCCCTCTGCTCTGCCCCCAGGTCCACCAGTGCCCTCTGGCCTGACCTGGGTCCCGACCATGGGACAAGTCAAGAGGGCCATGGAGGACAGCTGGAGGTCACCGGGCCCTTCAGTAGCTCCCGCCCCCCCAGGCCATCCTGGGCCTGTCCTTGGAGCCAGGACATCGGTCCTGGTGTCCTGTGGACACCAGGGTCTGTGGACAGGGGTCTGCCCACTCTCCAGGGTTTCCAACTCTTCCACATGGCGTCCTCGGGCTTGGGCGAAAGAGCCCCAGGCCCAGAGCCGCCCAGGGCTCCGCCCTCCACCAGCTGTCCTGGAACACAGCTCATCACTCCCCTCAGGAGCCCCCTTGTGTCGCCTCCTGTTTGCTGCTGGAACTCTGTCTGATGCAATCTCAGCCCATCCCCTTTCCATATGGACAGTTTGGACATCAGGTCCTAGAGGGGTAAAGGGTTTACCCAAAGTCACAAAGTGGGACAGTGACAAGGCTGCCCCTGTGCCCACCATGATCTGGGGGCTTTGCATGTGCAAGGGAAGCCTGCACCCCTCTGAACATTGCTGAGTGTCCCATGGGTGTGTGTGTACAAACACACATGCATGTGTGTGCTTGTGGGTGTGCATGCCTGTGGGTGTGTGTGCAAGTACATGAGCAAGTGTGTGCTTTCTGAGTGTGATGTGTGCAAATGTATGTGCAAGTGTGTGCTTTCTGGGTGTGTGCATGTGTGAATGCGTGTGCATGCTCGTGGGTGTGTGCTTTTTAATGAGTGTGCAAATGCACATGCAAGTATATAGTGTGTTGGTGTGTGAGTGTGTGCACATGTGTCTGTGGATGTGCGAATGCATTGCTTTGTGGGTGTGTGCAACCGTGTGTCACGTGTAAATGTGCAAATGTGCACTTGTGCAGGGTGCGTACGAATGCATGTGTGAGTACATGCTTCTGTGTGTATACGTGTGCTGCATGGGCACGTGTCGGTGTGTGCTCACGGGGTGTGTCAGGCCCAGATCCCCACCAGCTGAAAAGTGGGCGGCAGTCTCCGTCCTCCGGGGCCTTATAACCAAGACAGCCGCGTCTGTTATCAGATCACTTGATTCTCTGCAAAAACCATCAAGGGTAGAAAGAAGTGTCCTTTCCATTATTTTAAATGTAATGAACTTGGGGGCTCAGTGGGTTAAAGCCTCTGCCTTGGGCTCAGGTCATGGTCCCGGGGTCCTGGGATCGAGTCCCGCATCGGGCTCCTTGCTCGGCGGGAAGCCTGCTTCCTCCTCTCTCCCTGCCTGCCTCTCTGCCTGCTTGTGGTCTCTGTCTGTCAGATAAATAAATAAAATCTTTTAAAAAATAAAAATAAATGTAATGAACAGACCTGGAGAGTACGCACCTGAGCTTCCCCAGACAGTGGAGTAAGGAACGAGGAGCAGAACCAGGACAATTCTCGTGGGTGCCCTGCCCTGCCCCGGCGGGAGCTGAGTCTCAGGGCGCCCTGGTCTGATGGGCGGGCTCGGGCCTCAGCTCCCTCGGGTGCACAGTGAGGGACAGACCCATGCTCCCCACCTGCTCTTACAGCTCAAAGCCGATTCTAGAACGGACCCAAGCTCGCCAATGTGACCGGCTAGAGATGGAACAGAGGCCTCCAGGGTGCCCGCCGGACACGGTGCTCAGCACACACCACGGTCGGCTCCAGGCTCTGACTTCCAGCAGGGCTGTGTCCGAGTGCAAGATCCCCTGGGGCCCGTCCCCTTCCCTCACTGCCGAACCATCAAGCTGCCGCGGATTTTAGCAGACCCGACGGCGTCTGGGAAGCCTCCTCCTGCCTGCCCCACTGTAGAGAATGTCTCTGGGGGGAAAAGGATTCACGCCGCACACGTCGTGCATGAAACCGAAGCAGGTAACACTGCGGGGCTCGCTCGAGGACGGCTCCCCAGCTTCTCGTCCCCCACAGGCACGTAACCCTGACCACACCATGCACACGCCTCGCTCATCCCCGCGGCGGCTCAGCCCGGTGCCCCCTGGGAGAAGCTGTGGGGGAGAGAAAGAAGCTCAAGGACAGACACAAGAGGAAATGTCCAAGGCAAGTCTCCACGGTGACGCAGAGTCCCCGACAGAAACAAGCACCGGAAAGTGAGCTAGAGTAAGACCTTAACAGCAAAGTCTTCTCCAAACAAACATCTTCAATGTCCTAAGCTCATGTCATAAATTTCACTTCCTAATTTTAAACATTCAAGCTTGTCTCCCAGAAAGGTGTTTCCAAGGCCAGGGGTTTCGATTCAGAACACGTCTTCCCGAGAGAGCCAGGGCACGCGCCGGGAAGGCTCAGAGGTTCTGGGATCCAGATGCGGGGCAGGACAGCAGGAGCAGATCGGAAGGCTCCTTCTCCCTCACTCCCTCTCCTCTGCTCCCTGCCTCCCCGCCTATCTCGGCGACACGCATGTTCGCTCAAGGCTGTGCTGCGCTAGCGTGACCCGCGGGGCCGGGTGTGGCCCCAGGCTGAGGGCCCCTGGTGTCCACACTGGTACAGCTGTTCTCCTCTCCATTTGGACGCTGCCGTCCCAAGCAGGGCCAAGATGCCCTCATCTGCCATAAAGTCCCCGAGGTCATCTCCTGCACACCCACCCCAGTCTTTTCTCTTCCCGGGCTTCCCAGGAGGCTCAGCGCAGGCAGCGGATGCCTGCCTGAGTCCTGCCGCTACCAAGCTCTTCTCCGTGCTTAGCACACCCCAAGCACTTGGCACTGCACGTGAGTGGACCCTCCCAGCAGCAGCACGAGCTCATTCTGCAGAGGAAGACATGCAGGCGCCGAGGGCCCCAGTAACCAGGCTCCCGAGTCCCGCTTTGATCCCAGGGGCCCACTCGTCCCTGCCACCCCAGGCAGCCGGAGCTCCCCAGGCGAGGCTTCGCGGCTCCGCGGGAGAAGACTCTAGCATGCTTCCCTCCGGAGCCCCGGCAGAAACAGGGGCGCACACAAGCTGGAGCCCCTCCCCCTGCCCGTTCCAGGGGAGCCCAAGGACTCGGGGCTTTGCTGAGCCGCAGAGCACTGGCCCCAGGTAGATGGCAATGACTCAGCCAAAGGAAACACGGGCCCCCCGTGGATGGAGCAGAGAAGAAACAATAAGGAACCAGACGCCTTCCCTTTGACCACCTAAACCCCGAGATTTGCTGCTTCTGGACGTGGCCTACCGCGCTGGCACTTTCTACAGTGGATCCCAGGGCGGATGGCGGGGTGGCTCTGAGCACAACAGGGGGCCTCCCTCATTGCCTTCATTTGTCACTGCAAACCTGCTGACAACTGCCCAGCCGGTGACACTGTGCCCCCACCCCCCTGGGCCTCTTTGGGAATTCCCCTTGCCACTGACCCTTCCCGGCCCAGGAGAGCAGCGGCTCCCAGAGAGCATTCTCGGAGGGCGAAGCCTCCCCAGTGACCATCCCCCGACCTCTGTTCAACAGGGAAAAACCTGGAAGCTTCTGACATCCCCAGGAAGTCGGGGCCCCTCCTGAGGGCGAGCCCAGAGACCCTCCCCCAGGCCAGGCTCCGAGCACAGGGCCCCGCAAAGAGCTGAGTGGGGCCCAAAGAAGAGTCCGACTCCCAGGACGGTCCCAGGGCCCCCCAGCTCTCTGCAGACAACAGAACCTGTGGTTCCTGTGGACAGGAGAGTGGATCAGCCCGGTATCCCTGGGAGCTCGCCCAGGAGTGGACCCAGGGGCACCTCCGCCTCTGAGCACAGCCAGCCAGGAGCCTTGCTGTGTAGACCGGGCAGGTCAGACAGGGCCCCCCACTACACCAAACCCGCTCCATACCAGGTCACAGGAGCATGGCTGAGCCTATGCACACCCCACTGCTCCCCAGGGTCAGGAGGCACACGCACGTGCACACATATGTGTGCACACACATGCACACACACGTGCACACGTACTCACTCCCCCACACCAGGTGCACTTTGGCTGGAGGAGGCTGGATCTCGTGCTTTCTTCTTTTGCTTTGGAAGCACCAACAGCCCTCTGGTGCCCACCTCCCCTGCTGCCAACAGCTGCCCGCTTCGTCTTCTTCCTCCCCCTTGCGCCCGGGGCCCAGCACCCGCGGGAGCCGAGCAGGCAGGAAGGCAGAAGGAAGGCAGACGAAAGGGTCAGTCCGCTCAGAGGCAAGCTGGGTGTACACGGACTTGGAGCACCAGGGCTGCTTCTGGCCAGAGCTGGGGTGCAGCCAGGGAGGGTGGGGACCAGAGAGCAGCATGGGAGGGGGGAGGGGTCCTCCCGGCGGGGGAATCACAAGGTACTTGGAGGAGTTGGGGAGCCAGGAGGGGCCCGGGGACACCACCCAGGGCACAGCCCCAGGCAGGGTGCTCACAGGCCTGGCCAGGTTCGGGGCACCAGACATCCCCGACAAAGCTGCCCCTGAAGGACCCCAGGCTGGACATGCTCAGAGCAGGCCAGCCCTGGGGCTTCCACACCAGCTGCTGTGAGAGTCCGAACCTGCGGCCGGCCCGACTGCTCTGGGCCCAGACCCCTCCCCAGGACACGCCACTGAGCCTGCACACATACACAGGTGCGTGCCCGCCCAGCCTCCACAGGGCCCTCCACACCCTCCCCCTACATCCTCCTCCCCATGCCCTCCCCAAGGCTCTTCCTTAAGGGTTACTTGTTACTTGCTGGCTTTTTTACTTTCTTTATTTGCTTGCTTTTGCTTTTATTTTTAGCGCACTTCTACATTTAAAAATCCCTGAGATTCAGGAAGGTACCCAGACTCCCCACACACCCCTGCCCAACACATGCACCTGCTCCCCGCCCCCGGGGACCCTCAGCAGAGGGGACAGAGTCTGCAGGTCACCTGAGGGACCCCCTCTGGTGGCGTCCACTGCATGGGTTTGAGCAAATGCATAATGAGGAGTCCACCATCACTCTCCATCTCTGTCTCCGCTTCTCCCTCTTCTTTCCTTTTAAACTTAGTTCCCTGCTCTACATTCTCCTCCACTGCCCAGCCAGCGGTCAGGAGAAACCCCCAGGCCCTTCAAGCTCCTGCCTCTAGAACCTTCCCAGCCTGCTTCCTCTCCTCTTGCCCTAAAGAAGTTGATTTAATTTATGTCCAAAACTGGGGTGTTTGCAGGTGGGCAGAAGGACAATGTGTTCTTAGTCATTGTTCTGGATCAACAGACATGCATTAGGACGGTCCCAGATCCCTGTGGCACCATACGTGCACCCACACGAGGCTCACGCACCCCAGAGCATCCCGGGGCTCCGGCCAGAGCACACAGTGTCTGTGCCCACCCGGGCAGCCCTTCTCTTGCCCCTGCCCGCAACAGAGGGAGAAGTGCTCCCTGGTCCCAGGGAGGCCGAAGAACCCAGCTCAGTCACTGACGTCAGAACTCGGGCCAATGCTTAATTAAGCATAGGGTCCCTCCTCCCGGCAGCTGGAAGCCCCGGGACCAACCATGGAGGCAGCTGTGGAGGGACCCCTGGCTTGCAGGGAGCCCCCAGTGGCCCGCTATCCCCACACCTTCCCACGTTGCCCCGGCTTCCTAAGGACGGACGGACGGACGGTGTGCTCCTTTGTTAGTGATGGTCGGCTCAACTGCTCATCCTCGTGCTCCGGATGAAATTTCTGAGCCAAACATCTCATCAACGGAAGATCACCCTAAATAAAGGTGGGAGCAGGGCCTCACCTCTCAGAGCTGGAGGGCAAGGGCCCCTCGGCCTGTCTCTCCCTTCACAGGTCGGCACACTTGCACCTGACCATGAGCCTGACACCGGCCAAGGCCCCACCGCACAGCACTCTAGGGTGACTCAGGACAGACTTGGGCCCCTGTAACAGCCCTACTGGGGGACCCCAGCTCGCCTAGCACCCCTGCGCTCTCCCACAACACCCCCACACCCCTCCTGCGGTCCCCCAGCTGTTCAGGAAGTCTCTGTCGTAGTGTAGGAGAACCAGCCAGTGGGCGGCTCCTTCTCAGAACAGGTGCTCACCTGGGAGTCTGGGGCATGACCCCTCCCCAAGCTTTGCTGGGGGACAAGTTCCCTTGCAAAGCTCAGTCCTGCCACAGAACAGTGTCCTGCAGATTTTCTGAATGTTCCTCTACGCTCAGGGCTTTGCACATTTTCCCAGGCTGTGCCTGATGTCCGGCTCCTACCCCCTTTCTAGTCAATTCTGTTCATCCCTCAGAATTAAACACAGGCCTGCCTCCTCCCCCTGGACATTCGGGACCCCTCCTCCTACCCCAGAGTGTGAAGAAGGCCCAGTGGTCTCGGCTGCCTGTGTCACGCCCTCCTGGTGTTGACGGCCCTTCTCCACCTGTGGCGGGCCTGCCTTCACAGCGCGCCCAGGCCAGCACCAAGGTCAGTGGTCAGTGGCCGGGTCAGCACAGCACAGCCACAGCAGGGGCTGGGGGCCCAGGGGCCCCTGGCTAAAGGAGTGCATTATTTCTGCAACACAGCCAGACATCACTCCGTCGTTCTGAGGGGGGTTTGGAGACGGGGCCTTTCTGCACAGAATTATGAAGACTGCGTAGATATGGATGGGGTCCAGCGTCCCCACTCCCCTCCCTCACCCCTGCCTGCCCTCAGGGCCTCCTGTCACCTGGCAGCCTAAATGTCTGCTAACAGCACTCTGTGATGCCCACAGGGGACCTGCATTTTAAAGAGACAAGCCTTTGCTAGCCACAAGACTTCATTTCCGAGAGGGAAGTCGCCATCATTACCCAGGGTGAAAGAATGTTGTAAGGGGCAGCTTCTCCCCTAAAATCCCGCCCCTGAACAGGCCCCAGTAGCAGCAGGAGTGAAGTTAACCCCTTGCGAAGGCTTGGGACACCTTTCTTAATGGCATTTTTTTTTTTTTTCATTTTAAATCTGTAATGACCCTAACGGGCCTGCTGTGGGCATCAGGTCCCTGAAGGGCTCCCCAGACCCCAGGCCCCTCTATGACGGCCATCTCTCCTGGGGATGCATCAGGCTCTCAGATCAGTGGGAAACCGCCTCCTGACTGTCCTCGGCTCTTGCTGAGCCACCGGATTACCAGCAATTACCTTGGAATACGGACCTGTACATGTCACTGTTCTGCTGCCTTCCTTCAGCAACGCCCCCCACAAGCTCTGCCCCCACCGCCGGACCTGCCTCCCAGGCCGCAGGAGCTGAGTTCCCTCTTGTCCTTTACCCCAGGAAGACGGAGCGGGGGATCCAGTCAGTGGAGGCAGACGCGGTCATCCTGGGTGGGGCCAAGGAGGTGACAGAGAAAGGAGCACGATGAGGACAGAGCAGAGCCGGGAGCATGGGCGGCCCTCAGCCTGGGCCCTGACAACCACCAGCAGCAAATCCAGGCTTCACACGGAGGTCCCATGTCCTAGTCCGTGCCTCTCTGTGGCTCACTGCGTGGCCGCCCCTTCCCACCACTGCCCCACGGCCCCTCTGTGGCCATGCTGGCCGCTGACAAGTCTAGAGACTCACACAGCCATGTGAGAACAAGGATGAGTCCCAGACAGTCTGGGCACCCAGGCCGGGCCGTGGCCATGGACTGGGGCCCTCGCGGGACTTCAGTGAGGGGGATGGGTGGGTCTATAGAGGGTGGGAGATGGGCAGCGTGTGGGGGCGCTGGGGGAGAGCTGTAGGACGGGGATTGGGGCGGGTCTGCAAGGCTTCATGAGAACACGGGGCAAAAGGGCAGCAGTGACCGGAGCGGGGACCCCCTGAAGCATGTGCATCAGCTCTCCTGGGCTACAGCAATGCTGCAAGACAAGCTGCCCCCCACAATGGCAGCTTCTGTGGGTGTGGCTGGCAACCCGCTCAGGAGGTGGGTCCGTGGTCAGCTGCACGGCTCCGAGCAGTGTCTCCCACCCTCCTTGAACCAGGAGACTAGCTGCTGTGAGCTGAACTGTGCCCCCCTCCCCAGAGGCTGTGTCGAAGTCCCAACCCCCAGCACCTGGGAATGTCCCCTGTTTGGGAAATAGGGTCTTTGCAGAGAATCAGTTTCAGGTGAGGTCATTGGGTGGCCCTGATTCACCACGACTGAGGTCCCCACGGGAAGAAGAATGTCATGTGAAGACAGAGACACGCTGGGAAGACGGCCATGTGAGGACCCAGGCAGAGATGCAGCCACCAGCCCGGAACGACGGCCTGGGGCCACCAGAGGCAGGAAGAGGCAGAGAAGGACTGTCCCCAGAGTGAGGGAGCGCAGCCCTGCAGACACCTGATCTCGGGCTCTGGCCTCCAGAGTTTTGAATACCACCCGTGCTGGTACTTGGTCCCGACAGCCCGGCCTGTCGCATGGCAGGAGAGGAAACAGCTCCAGACTCGGAAGGCACGTGGCGTGGGTCCCGAAACTGTTCCTTCCACCCACGTGCCACTGGGCACAGTCTGGGAGGGCACTCTGCTCCAAGTCTCCGTCTGTGGATGAGGCCAGGATGAGCCACGTTCTCAGCCACGTCTCAGTGGCTCCCTGTGGCCTGCCGGGTGGTCCGCGTGCGAGGCTCTGCTCTCCCACTTCTCTTGCACACAAACATGCACATTCCGCTCCAGTGGCACGGCGAACGGGGGATGAACGTGACTTCTGTGCGTGAGGGTGTTCTGTGCCTCCTGGGGCGCAACCCCACCACAGCCCCTGTTCCCTGGGCCCTGGGGCCGCGAGGGTCTGCCCCCCACGGGATGGCCCAAAGGCCACAGGCTGGGCTTCCTGACTTCGTATTCCTGGCCCCTCACACATATTGGGACGTCCTAATAAATGGAAAGTGAAACCGGCCTATAGACAAAGGTGAAAAAAACCTTTAGAAAATAAGGAATTTTAGGGAACGTTTAAAATAGGTGCGGAGATGGGACGGGTATCTGCAAAGGGGAAGTTTTGCAGGAAGAGAAGATAAGTGAGCCCCGAGGTGGGTGGAGGAGGATCCGGGACAGATGGACAGAGGAGCCCCCGCCTGGGGCCCTCTGAGGACCGCGGGGCAGGGAGGCTTGGGAGCGCCAGCAGAGGGGGAGGCACAGGAAGAGCCCGGGCGGACGGCTCCCTCCCTGGAGCCCGGAGCCGCACCGTGGGCAGCCGCATGCAAGCCTTCGCCCCGGCCCCGCGTCACCGGCCTGGTGCACGCCAAGTCCACGCCCTTCAGAGCTCAGATGAATTAAGTGAGACATTGTCCAAAAGCATCGAGGCCACTCATGCCTCGGGGAGACGCTCGGTGGAGGCAGGTTTCCTCCTTGCGGACCCCCTTCCTCCCGGACCCGCTAGCTCGCTCCCGTCCCCCCAGGGTGGTCTCGGCAGCACACTCCCACGTCCTCAAACTGCCGACTGAGGGACACACCGCCCTTCCCCTCCCAGGACGCCAGCCCCAGACTGGGGACATCCATGACTCCACCCAGCATGCCAGCCACAGGACGGACTCTGCAAAATTATTTTGTCAGACTTTCCAAAGAGGTTGATGACCATTTTAACCAGGAGCAACGGCAGTTAGGACAGGCCACAAGGTGAGGACCGAGAATACGGAGGTGGTGGGCCGGGCTCTGAGGCTCAGACACTGGTTTCCAAGCTTGCCTCCACCATGCCACCCTGTCCCTGGGCACAGGCGGCAGAGAGCTCAGAAGGCCAAGGCATCTTGGAAGTCCATAGGCTACCATCTATCTGCACACAGACCCTGCGACGAGGATTCTCAGCACTTCCCACTTGTGCATGAAAAAGCCAATTTCAATTATTTTAGACTCATAATTCACACTATTGCTAATATTGCTGTAATTACCTATTGGCACATTCAATTTCCACCACGCAAACATCAATAAAGCTCTAGATGCCTTCATCTTTAATAAGTGGAAAGCAATTCCTAGGTTATTGTCACTGTTCTGGAGACAACGGGCAGAGATTCTTGGCAGCCTGACACATTTGGCCCACTCTACTCCACGAGTGTGGGCAGGAGATGGTGACTCGGTGCCAGGAGGAAGAAGCAGAGGAGGAAGGATTCAGCCCTGGCCTGCAGGGCTCTGCAAACCCTCTGGCCTGCAGCTTCCGCACCTTCAAAGTGGATGAACCCCTTGTGGACGGGCAGCAGACAGAGCCGGCCGTAGCCTTGCAGACTGCCAGGCTGTGGGGAGCTGCCGGTGAGCTCCACGGCACTCTGGCCAGTGCACAGTCCCCAAGTGCCCCAGCTCTGTGACCGTGCCCAGCACAGTCCAGCGGCCTCGTCTCTCTCAGATCCCCCAGGCTCCCAGGCTCCAGCCTGACCCAACAGAGAGCCAGCTTTGCCCCTGAAACCAGAGATGCCCTCAGGAAAATCTGCATCTTTCCTTCTGGTGTCTGGCCCCTGTGGTTCCCGCTGTCCCCGTCAAGCTCCCACTCATCCTAAAAACTCAGGTCACTCCCTGCACTTCTGGAAGCCCCAGGTCCAGCAAGGGTCTTTTTTGTTCTAGGTCCCCTGTGCCCATCTCTCTGGGCAGATGAGTTATGTTGAAAGCCCCTCCCCCCAGGACAGTGCCCCCCATTGCCCGTGGGGAAGGGTCCTCCTGCCCTTGCTTCCCCGACTCCCTGCGATGACCGTCGCCGAGCAAGTACACAGAAACAAATTTTACCCAATGCCCTTTTAGAAACTTCTGGAGGATCTGTGTTTTTTACAACCTTCTGAAATACAATGTCTTTGTACTCATCAAGAGATTTTAAAACATTCATATCCTTTGATCAAAGGTGAGAACGTGAGACGCAGACTGAGGTCTGCACACAAAGATGTCTGGTGTGACCCCTTACCGGGGCACGTGGACCTTCTGTCGCAAACAGAAAGCCGCTTCATCTTTGCCATTTCTCCCAGGCCTGCTCTCCCGACTGCCCCCTGCCCACTCTCAGGTCCTGTGGTCAACCAGAGGGGAGAGAAAACCCAGTCAATGGCAATCTCAGACCCCCTGCTGTGACTCCTCTCTCCTGGGAGCAGGCGTCCCCCCAGCAAAGGCTCTCAAGGGGGTGGGGCAGGAGGACGTCGGGCTCCTGGGGGCACCAAGGACCAGCCTTTGCTTGTGCCACCACATTGCAAAGACGGATTCCTTCCCTGGAGGCAAAGACGGATGTCCGAACCGGGGATGCTCACAGTCAGTTACCGTTGGGATAGAATTTGATGTAGTAGCACCTCATCATTCAAAATGTCGCTTTTTTTTAAGTGTTTAATGTCTTGGGGGGAATGTGAGCCATAAAAGTAGTATCCAAAACTGTCCATACCATTTGACGTAAAAACATTTCTCCATAGGAAAAAACCTCGAAAAAACTCCAGGAAACAGTAATAGTGTTTCTCTCCCTGCGGAACGGGAGAGGGTGATGGTTCTGCGCGAGCTTGTTTATACTCGGGTGACATCCGGCGTGTAGGCGTTCCAACCAGGGAGCGCAATTCAGGTCATCGGAAAGTTGAACCAGGCTTGGAAACCCAAGCCGCAGCACACGGGGTATTTTCCGGGCCTGAGTGCCTTGCAGTCTTGCTCCCCTTTGTCTCATCTGATCTGTTCTAAATCTGTAAGATGAGGTTTCCCCACGGAGGGAATAAGGTTTTAACCCCTAAGGAGCGCAGCCAACGCCGAATATCTGCTGGCCGAGGAAGGAGGACTGAGTGTTCACGGAGAACTCCCCGTGGCCAACACAGAACCCTTTTCACGGAAGCTCCTGGACCCCATCCTGATGGAGGACAACACGGGGCCGAAGATCCCGCCGGCCTCCAGGGGTCCAGGGGCTGCAGGTCTGCAGAGGGTGACGGCAGGAGCGTCCCACGTGGATCCCAGCACCATGGGCCACCTCCGGACCTCCGATTCCGGTTCAAACATCTGGCCCCAGGTGCCCAGCTGACCCGCCCAGGCCAGCTGCCCATGGGAGACAGGGCCCCGTAGACACTCTCTGGTCCTGTTTCACCAGGAGCCCCATTCCATCTCAGGTGGCTGCCTCCTCTACCAGGTCCATGCACACCACCCTCGGCCTTCCTCGCCGGCCTCTGCTGGCCCCTCCGTGACGACACCATGCCATGGTGTCCCAACTCACCTCCGGCCGGACATGCTGCAGCCTGTGGCTGCCCTTGGGGCACACACACCCCAGCCATCGCTCAGCAGGCACCAAAAGCTGAACATTTGGAAAAAAACAGGAAGACTTCCTTTCTCCCCAGATGCATTTCTTTCTGTCTCTCTTGCTCAGAACACCGCCCAGGTGGTACCCCAACGATAAAATTCCACCCCGTGCGTGGCCCCAGCAGATTCCGAGTCCTGCCTGACTCGGCCCCGCAGGTGGCTCGTCGCCCCTACATGCCGTGGCCCCTCCACTTCCAGCAGCAAAGGCTGCCCTCGGTCAGCATCCAGTGTCCCCCCGAGAACCCCCATCTCTGGGCCACACACAGGGCCACATCTGAGGGAGTGAGGCCAGTGGGGCCAGTCACCCCACACCAGCACAAGGGGCAGCCATACTTGGCGGCATATCTCCAGCCAACATCGTGCCCCTTAGAAAGTCCTCCGCTGTGGGTGCCCACGGGTGGCTCTGTCCACGCACGTGCACGAAGTCAGTCAGTGAGTCAATAGGCCGAGAGGCCGCCACGGAGGCCGGCCTCCCCCTGACGCCAGGGAAGCCAACACCACCCGATGAGAGTCGCGCCGTGCACCCTGACAACGGGTCCTCCAAGGACGCGGGGGGAGGCTCAGGCCCACTTTCGTGACGATGTGCTCAGACCCGTGCCGGGAGGCACTTGTCCAGACAGACGAGAGTTTCCTGCCCCCAGCGGAGACAGGAGGGGGTGCGGCTGGCGGGAGCCAAGCCGGGGCGTGACCCCACTGCAGGTGGCAAGGGGGTCATGTCCTACCAGCAACTCCCCCTCTGCACAGAAACACCCATGGGGACTGGAATCCCATGGGACGGTCTGCTGCGAAGGATCCAAAATCCAGTGTCATGCAGCCCCTGGCTTCTGCATAAGGACATGGGGGTCCAGGGCGGCTAGTGTGCCCCCCGCCGCAGGAGGGACTAGCGCATGGCCCACCCTGGCTCCCCTGGAGTGCGGGCTGCACAGCGTGTCGGGGGGACCTGGAGTGCTTCCGTGGGCGCTCAGCGGGGACAAGGGACGGGACGGGAGAGGACAGCGTGTTCTTAAGGAGCTGGTGACAGGAGCGATCTTAGGCAGACTTGGCCTCTGGCCTCTGGTGCCCCCCCCGCCCCCACCCCTCCCAGCTGCAACCCCTCGGCGCCCTCCCCCCACCCCCACCCCAAAGTGAGTGGTCTGCCCCCTCCACATCTTGCCACAGGCTTTGGGAGGCCGTACTTTTGCAAACATGAACGCCGCATTCCTGAGTACGAGGAAGGAAGGGCCCTGACCCTACAGAACGACCCTCTGGGAGCAGCAACCGTCAGCCCTCGCTGCTGTCCCAGAGCCAGCCCACACCTGCCCCACAGGCCCCCACCACGGGGAGCAGCCGCCAGCCGCTAGGAAGCTTTCTGCAAGGACGGATCACATCCACTTTACCCCTAGAGTCGTCGGATGTTTGTGAAGACCCTGCGACCCTAAAAGACGGGTGCCGTGGGGCCCACAGGAGGGAAGGCCTGCCCGGTTCTGATCCACCAGAACCGGAGGGAAGAGGGACATCCCCAGTGCTGCACAGTGGAGCCTTGGCCTGTCTGGGGGTTGGTTTGGTGGCTCGGAGGGAATCCACCGTCTGGGGAAGGGAGCCGGGCTGAACTGCTCGAGACGCGAGGGCCGAGTCCCAAGGATGAAGCCCCAGTGGGTGACGGTCCTGCTGGGCTGCCTGGGCCACCAGTCCTGAGCAGAGCTCACCCTCGGGGACGCTGAGGTCCCGTTGCCTGGCCACCATCACCACTGACATCTGGGGACGTCTGCATCCCCCCGTGTCAGCCCAGCTGTAAGGGGCACGGATTAGCCTTCGTGAGCCAGAGGCTTCCAGGGTCCCCCGACCCCTCCTACCAGCCCCCAGGCTCCCCGCCCTCAGCCTCCTTCCTGCAGCCTGCAGAGGAGGAAGGTGGGCACAGAGAGGTTGGGCGGCCCAAGCTCGCACAGGAAGGGGCAGCGTGGGCCAGGCCTGCACACCGCCTGCCGCCTTCTGCGTGACGCCTGGCTCTCCGAGGGAGCTCGCGCCATGGCTAGCTCCCGTGCTCCGGGGGCCTCGCACGCCTCCTGACTACCACGGCAGCTGCAGGAGGCCGGTGCCGCTGGCCGGGACCTGAACGAGGGGATGCGGTGTCTGGTTCAGAGGCGAAGTCCCTGCCCACCAAAACCGGGACACAAGCCAACGCCCAGGAAGAGAAGTCCACGCTGTGCACGTTCACACCGCGGGAACCCACTCCTGGAAACAAGGATCACCACCGATACGCTCCGCGGGCCACGTCCAAGTCAGGAAAGAACAGGCGCCGTGCGGCCCGAGACAGACGTTCTGGAAGAGGCACTACCACAGGGAGAGAAGAGGGGTCTGCAGCTGTGGGGCGGGGATGGACCAGGAAGGCCCGGGTGAAATCCGGGGGGTGGGAGTGTCCTCTGTCTTGGTAGAGTGATGGGTCCCTCAGGACTCACACAGCTGATGCTCACACAGCTGGGGCTCATCTCTCAACAAGCCTGGCCTTAAAAGGACCCTACGCAGCCCCGGATGCTGTGGGCATCTGGGTTCAGGCCCAGCACGCAGTGTCAGAAGAGCAGCCCGGGGAGTGGCTCTCCCCAAGGTCCACGCTGCGGGCAAAGCCACGCCGCAAGCTGCAGAGCCGCTGGAGCCCGGCCCGGCCTCAGCTGTCTGCCCCTGGCCCCTCCTCGGGCCCCCCCGGGGGGGAGCGTGCCGGCCGTCCGTCGCCCGCTAACTCACTTCACAGTCTCCAGATGGCAAAACTGCGAACGATGAGACCTTTTCCAGCGCACGAGCGTGGATGCTGACGGGCCGGGGCACGTCCGCGGGTCAGTAACGGATCCACACCCCGGCTGGCCTTCCTGAGGGCGACGAAGACCGACGGGACGCGCCTCCACACTGACACTATCAGCATATTCTCCTCCGCCCTCCGTGTGGGTCAGGACGGAGTTGGTGGCCCGCGGACATGGAGGAAGGAGAAAGGCACCCCATGGGGGACCAGCTCACACTCGGGGAGGAAGGTCTGCCTGTGACGTGCTGTTCTCCACTCAGCACAGGCAGAACCGCCATGGTCTGACCCCGAGGGCCTCGGGAGCGCCAGCCGTGGCTGCTGGCCTCGCCCCGGTCCCAGCGGGAGCCTGTGTGCTCACACTCCACAGTCCCCGTGCTGTGAGGACGGGCGCCGCCCTCCCTCCTGACGCGAGTCCCTGCTAACGCCCCATGTCCGGACACGGACGGGACACGAGGGACCTGCCACACACACAGACTTACTCCACTTGGTATGGACGCTCCAGCAGGGCCCCCATGAGCGCCTGACTGCCAGAGGGGACGGAGGACGCTCGGCACAGCGGCCCCCCGTGCCGCGCCTTTCCCCGTGAGTGGGACCGTTGATGGAGCAGGTCCCCTTGTCATCCATACATGAACCCTTACAGGGAGCCTTCGACACTAATGTCACCCCGGAGGCAACAGAGACAGCAGGAGGCTGTGGGACTGGACCGCCAGGGCTGCGCTAGGACGCTGTAGGACATGGTCGGCTCAACGGTGGCGTCTGCCCCGAGCCGCCGTGCTGTCCCCAGGGCTAGTGCGCTCTGGCCTGTGCACCTCCCGGCAGCCCAGTCAGCTCTGACTTGTGGCAGAGATCAGGGCTGTCCTCCAACGGCACGTGCTCCGGCCCCAGAGAGGAGCGGCCCGTCAGGGATAGGTGACGTGTTGGCACGCCCTGCCACCGAGCCCGGAGGGCCGTCTGGCTAATTCTGGCTGGGGAAGGTGAAAAGCGATGATATGTAAAGACCCAGGCTGGGCTCTGGGTGGGGGTGTCCTCTCGTGCTCCTTTCTCCTTCCCATCCACACGTGGTGCTCCAGAGGCCCTGGGGGCCGGGGGGCAGGGGAAGGCCACTGGACAGAGGCCTCTGTGCTCCAATCACTTATGACAGAAGACGGGTCCCAGCAAGGACACGGGCCGTGGGTTCCGGGTCAGCGGACAATACACGTGAGGGTCTGGGGGCTTCCACAGCCGCTGTCCGCGCCTCGCAAACCCCTGGGGAAACTGAGGCTGGAAGGGGGTAGGCAGCGCGCCAGAGTCCCGCATGGGCCAAGCTCCCACGGCTCCGCGGAGACCCCTCCTGCAGGCCCAGACTCCCTCAGGCCGCCCCGGGCGAGCCGTCTCCTGCCCATGGCAGAGACACCGAGCAGGGCAGCGCGTGCAGCGGGCACTGCAGGGACCGGGCTGGGTAGGACGGGCCTGAGCAGCCTCCGAAAACCGGCTGCCACGACCGTGGGCCTTCCAATCTGCGGCCCCACATTGCCACGTGGACTGGCCATCTGTGGGCTTCAGCAAAGTGGCTTCGTTGACTTTTCAACGTGTGAAAGAAACAGGAGGGGACGGGGGTGACCACCCTCCAGAGGACCTGCCGCACTGAGGATGGCGCTAAGGCCGCATCTGGACGCCTCGCTTCCGTGTGCCCGCTGACTGGGAGGGAGAGGCAGAGAGCAGACCCTCTGATCCACGGGGACCCAGGGCCCCGAGGCCGTCCGTCGCCAGCCTGGGGCTGCCAGAGCCCGTCATGTGCACACGGGCCCGCTGGTCCTGCCCCGGAGGCCTCCCTGGGTGAGGCGTGTGCCTGCGGCCGCAGCACTACACAGCCCACACCGCGCCCGGCCCCCCGTACGTGGAAGAAGGGGTCAGACGGGCTCTCGCTGTCTCGGTTCCTGCAGGAGAACCCCTCCCCCGCCCTGCAGTGCGGACCCAAATGTCCCACAAACACTCACACTGTCATCAGCCTCCTCCAAACGGACCCTTTCCTGGCGCTGCACCATGAGCGAGACCCCTCGTTTCTGAGGAACGACCCTGAAAGGGGAAACGAAGCACCAACTCCTGCATCGGGGGACTGAAGTGCACGGTAGGGGGACCCTCTGGCTCGGGGTGACTGTGGGAGTGGCCCTCGGCCTCCAGTTCATCCAATGAGCAGGACCTGGTCCCTGCCTGTGGGACAGGGCCCGTTGGACATGGGGAAACGGGACCCAAAGCCTCTCGCCCCCTCAGGATGCCTCCCAGTGGCCCCATGCAGCACCCACCTACCCTGCAGCTCTCCCTCTGGTATAGCCCCTCACTGCCCTCCCCTGCCCGCTCCGGCCACACCCCCTCTTCTCATGCCTCTGAGGTCAGTCCTGTGCCCCCAGATCCCACCCTGCCCACCCGGCCAACATACACGGCCCCTGCGACAGCCCCCTCGGAAGAGCCCCGTCGTCTAGCCGGAGCACATGTGCGGTGACGCTCCCCAGGACACTCTCATGAGTGCAGCCCTCGGAGGCCAGACCAGCCCTCAGGGTGCCTGGCACACCCTGTCCTTCCTCTCAGCCCCCCAGGGGACCCTGCATCACCCCCCGGCCGCGTGAGGGCTCCTGCCCACATTGAGCTGCTGTGCCCCCCACCCCCGCCTCCCGGCGGCCTGGAACATGGGTTCTGCGAACTCTCCCTGAATCATCTGCTTGATCCAAGTCCCCAGCTGAGGCATCTCTCCCTGCCCGCCCTCACTGGGGCCTCAGCCTTCGGAGGCCAGCATCCTCAGTGCACCTCCGGGAGGCAGGGGAGCTCACAGCTCTCGGCTCACCTCCGCCCCTCCTGAGCGGCCGTGTCCCCACGGCCAGGCTATGCCCTCCCCAGCCTGTGGCAGGTGCAGACATCCAGGGGTTCATGTGGGGTGGGGAGAGCGGGGCGGGCCCCTCTGCGGGGCTGCAGGGTCCTGGCCTGATGGTGGGGTGTGGACCTTTGTGGGAGGAGAGGACCCGTGCCCTGCATTGTGGTGGTTATCCTCCCGTCCCAAGAAGCGGAGCACCCTCGGGGCTTTCTCCTCCCCACAACCCCACACCCTGGCCTGCCCCAGGGACGGACTCGGTGAGCAGCGATCGTTTGCAGGTAAGTTTCAAAGCATTGTTTCAGCCCCTGGTCTGTGTCCTTAAGCAGCTGAATCTGAGCGTCCACTACCAAGGTCGTCAACGCTGGGCACCTGGCAGGCGCATGTGCCCGGCACGCAGCCGGCACTCAGCAATGTTTACCAGGTGAAGGAAGAGGTCTGGGTGCCAGCTCTGGCTGCGAGGGGGCCATCCCGCTGTGGGACCCCCGAGTCTGCTGGGCAATAAGGGGAGACCACCTGCTGCAGAGGAGAAGGAAGGAAGGAACCAAAGGGACATAATGAAGGACTGAGCACGTATGAGTGCTAATTATGCACCCCAAAATTATGGACCCCCTGGACCAGCCATGCAGGACGTAACAGAGTAAGAAACAAAGTTGTCCCACGGTGTGAAGGGAACACTGTCCAGACGCTCGGATAAGGCAGACTTGACTGAGGACGTGGTGATGGGCATAGGACCACGGCAGCCGCACTGCACAGTCGGGGAGAGAGATGGGACTCAGCCCCGAGGACCACACGGGAAGGGGGACTCACAGACAAGGAGAAGTGTGCGGGCCAGGGGACGGAGGGTCAAGTGAGTGTTGGGGGTGTCCTTGCTGGTGGCAGGCCAGGTTGTCAGACCTCACCAGGGGCAGGGGAAGAGGGGACGTGGCCAGATATCAGTGGGGGATTTTGGCTAAACAGACGTGGCGGGATTCCTGCCAGAACTGGGCTCTTGAGGACAGGCCCAAGGATGGAGCCTCGCTGGGCTCAGCAGAGCCTGTCTGGAGTTTGGTCAAGGAGAGGTCAGCCAACAGTCAGGGAGAGCTTGGGGGCGGGGAGCCAGGGAAGGGGTTGGGGGTGTGAGCACAAAGGAAAAGGCATGTGGGCATCTCTCTGCAGGGACTTTCTGGGTCAAAAATTCCAGCATGGTGGCCAGGCAAGGAAGAGAGACAGGACACACCATCGACGTTAGGAAGGTGTGAGCTGCCGGGCTGTGCCTGCGCCAGGCGGGGATGCCACGCCCCCCCCATAACTGACTACCCTGTGGGTGGAAGTGGCAGCCAGCAGGTGCGGGACATGGGAGCCGAGAAGCAAGGCTCTGCCGGAGGTGCCGGCAGGGGCAGCCCAGGGCAGTGGACCCCGCCCGGCACAGGGGATCCTCAGTGGAGAGCCCGTGGGAGAACGAGCTCGCATGGTCAACCCCCAAAGTAGCTGCGGATCCAGAGAGGCGACCCGGTGTGACCCCCCAGGGAAGGTCTAGCGGGCATCCGGCCAGCCATAGGCCCCAGGACCTTCATTGCCCTCCTTCCCCTGGGCTGAGCGGATGCAGGACCAGGAGACCAGGGTGCCCGTCCTCCCCACGGCCCGGGGGCCTCAGCCGAGTTTCCTTCCCATGTGCGGCCACGTGACCCCGAGGAGGGGCAGGGGCAGAAAACAGTCTCATGTCCTGCAAGGAGTTTCCCCCCAAACTTGTGTCCTGAGTAAACACCCTGCCTGAGCTCTCTGCCTTGGTCACTGATGACCTTGAAAAAATCCCATAAAAAGTGGCGGCTTTCCCCAGCGAGGGGACAGGCTGGGGCGCCACTGTGCACGGCGGTCACAGGGCAGACAGGAGGGGTGCGGCCCCCATGCACCTGGGCTGCCCCTGCCACCCCCGCGGGGCCCTCCGCTCTCCCGCCCCGGAGAGAAATGAAAGGCATCCCTCCACTGGCTACAGCCTGGCCCTCTTTCTGTGTGTTTTCTTCTTTGCCTACCAAGAGCGGTTCAGAAGTCGGGAGCTGATTAGTACACGAGGCACCAGGACCACCGCAAAGCAGCTGGGGGCCAGCGATTGAAGCCCCCCCAGCCCCGCCGGAGCCCCCACTCCCCGTGGGGAGAGCACTCTGGCTGCCGCTCCTGCAGCCTCCTAACAAGCCCGTCCCCACGGCCTGCTCCTCTTTGTGATCATCAGCAGAGGTGCTGGGGCTCCGGGAGCTCCGCGGGATTTCACGGGGCCTCCGCGGCCGCCGCGGGCACCGCATTTGCATGCCTTGAGTAAGTTAAGCGGGCACACACCTCTCTTCGGCACCGCAACCTAGTGAACCCCTCAGCGCATTAAACACACGATCTACTCCAGGAGGTCCGACCCTTTCCACGTGTCGTTTGAAGGATTTGAGTTGCACACTAAAATGGCCCTTCCAGGTTTTCAGAATGGCTGAGGCAGTTCTGGGTGCTACAGGGGACAGGGGACATGTCACCAGTGTGCAGGAGGCCACAGCCGGGCAGGGGGGTGCCCCTGGGAGGACAGCCGCATTCCGGCACCAGGAAGCCCACCCAGAGTCCCCACAACAAATAATGGGACTCGCTCCCCGAGGAGAAGCAGAACTGCGCCTTTGTAGAGATCCGAGGGGGCCGGGCACAGTTACCACAACCAGGACGGCACCGAGCCCCGAGCCGCAGGGACCCCTGGTAGAAGAGGGTCGCCAGGGAGCAGTGCCAGGCCCCCGAGCCTCCCAAGCCCGCGGGCCTTCCCCCTGCAAGGGTTAAGGCAGCCCGCCGACTGGCAGGCAGGGGTGCTGGAGCTGCAGTGCGTGACGACTTCAAAGCTGCCGGCAGACATGGAGGCTTTCCCGGGATGATTTAGGTGCAGCCTTGCCCGGAGGCGGGCTGCTTCTCAAGGTCGTGCATCTCGGGCTCTGGCAGCTCCCGCCCAGCTGATGGGATTCAGAGCACTCTGTGGGGGCAGCAGTGCTGAGCGGCTCTTGGCAGCAGGGTCCAGGCGAAGGCCCCCGGAACCCAGCCCAGCTGCGTATTTCACGAAGGGCATCCCCCACATGCCAATCCGCGTCCACTCCCGCTTCCTGGCCGCCCTCCGTTAACACAGAGGAGCCGGTTCCTGACGCAGGCACCTGCTCGGGGCGGCAGCACCCAGACTGACTTCAGGGCTCGGACCCAGCCCCGGAGCCCCCCACCCCCACTGCTCCCTGGGAGGCCGCCCTCTGCCCAGCGCCCGCTCCTGCAGGAAGCCCTTCTCCCATGGACCTCACCCAGGAGGAACTGCGGGGTTAGGACCTGCTGAGAATGATTTCTTCCCTCAGACCATGACTTGGGACTTGTCCCCTAGAGGCACACCCCTGGGACCACTCGGTCCCTCCATGCAGAGCATCAGCCTTTACCTCGGGGCCCCGTGGCTGCCACAGGGGCCAAGCTCCTGGACTCCCAGAGCCCCAGAGTGGATAGAAGGGAACCTCAAGCCACCCCAGTGTCTTCCAGGGCCTCTGGCTTCCCCACCCTGGGCCTGGAGGACCAGATCCTGCCCCAGTGACTGCCCTGGCACAGACGTCTGGGCCTTTCTGGAAGCAAGGCTCTGCCCCATCCTCGCCCATCCACTGGCTGCCATCCCGGCCTGCTCCAACCGCCTCCCAGCCTGGCTGCTCCAATGCCTCTCATTTCAGCAGCCCTGGGATGCATTCCCTGTGCCAGGGCCCAGCCAGCGGGGGAAGGGCAGCCCAGCGGGGGCAGGAGGTGAGGGGGCAACCCTCCCTCGCTCCGCTGTCCCCACTGCCAGGGCTTCCAGCAAGCACGGCCAGATGCAAGTATTTCCTTTGGCAAGATTTTCCCATCACCGCTCCATCAGCCAGGCAAGGCTGGCTCCAAGGAGGAACATGAAATTGTTCCTTTCATCTTTGGCTCACCTGTCAACCATGATTCCCTCTCACCTTTTTCTAACACAAAGTGACAACATGTTTTGGGTTAAAATCACTTCTTCTCCCTTTCAAGCAAAAGCTCTAGGTGTGCGGGAGATGCGGGCAGAGGCTGCCAGATCGCTCCGTCCCTGAGTCCCACACACAGTGCCTGTCCCGGAAATGCATATTTCATGCCAGTCGCTCCCACTCATGCTCGGCTGCCGGGGCCAGGTGCTCCCGGGCACCTGCTGCCAGAGCCGCCAAGGGCACTCGCCCCTCCCCGCAGCCAAGAACACGGGCCGTGGTGCCCAGTGCATTAGGAGGCTTCACTTACCATGCGGAAATGCAGCCATTCTGCCCATTTGCCTGTGCCACCGTCGCTAAAGGGTTGTAGAGCTGAAGACACTCTTTGCAGGGCAGGCGTCTATGAGGGCATCACGTCAAGGAACTAGCCCTGGTGGCAAATCAAACGATCCAGAACTGATCGTCACCGTGGGGAGGGAACTTCTGCACACGGGAGTCAGTCCTTTAGACAAGGTCCTCACGGAACACGGCTGCTGATCCCTCCCTGTGAAAGCAGACGGCCTTCAAGTAACCCCCAGCCGCGTTCTGGTGGAGCTGCCATCTGACAGGCGGGAGGGCCCGGGTCGCGCAGCCAGGAGGCCCCCGTGTCTCAGCACTCTGCCATCAGCTCTCCGTGGGACCCAGCGCCCTGTGGGGGGACGTCCCCAGCGCATTGTCCCGCGGGCAGGGCGTACCCCCAGGACCACGCGGGGCTCCCCCTGCTCTCCCCAGCACAGCTCCTCGGAGGATCTCATTAGAAAGCACCGATTTTAAGTTGTTTTGGAAAAAACCCTAAAGTAAGTGCGATTTCTCAGGTGCATCTCAGCCCTGGCACGTGCGCACATTCTCTCCCGTACGGCACACGTGAAGTCTCACTCCCAGCATTCAACATCTGATTATGAAAAACGAACCTCCAGTTGTGGGAAGGAAGGAGGTCAAACAAGACACAGGACTCCCACCTCCGTCAGTCCCTGCCCGGCGGTCAGTCCCGGACCCCGGCACGCACCCCCCACTGCTGCACATGCCCCCACCGCCTTCCTACAGCACAGGAGGTCACCCTGCTTCACGCTTACGCCGCCCAGCCCCCTGGCCACCCGCAGTCTCCCACGAGGCAGCCCCTTCCCACTCGAGCCCCTGGCCCACGTTCTCTCACTCATGGTCGGTGGAACCAGCCTCTTCCTCTGAGCACCCACCGGGACCCACACTTTTCTCCATCACCAGGTCCTGTGACACAGTGTTTGTGTCTTCAACTGACCTACCTAGTTTAGTGGGAAACAATGTAATTTTTGTCCATCCACCTGATTCACACTGGACGTGTGTTCTGTCAGCCTGGGGCACAGGGCCGACCCCCCTTGGTCACAAACCGACACCCAGGACTGTCTCCTTTACCCACTTCTCGCTGTGTGCCCCTCCCTCCCCCATGAACTTGATGGGATTCTTGCCCTGTGTGCTGCAGCCCTCACAAGCGATGCAGAAACACCCGCCTTTGGTTTTATTTTTATATTTTCTCAGCTCGTTCCCCAAGTCAACCATCTGATCCTTTCCCCACCTCTGCCCTTTCCCCCTTACAGTATTTGATTTCTCTCTTTAAGTATGCGTCTGTGCACCAAGAACACGTAGACCGGCTGGCCCACTCATGGTTTTAACGACCTTCTAGGTTAGGGCTGCAGACCTTGCTGTTCCTTACGTGGTTCACCAAACCAGGCCTTGCATGTTGACCATGTGGCCATGGGCTGCCCTGGGCCCCCACGGATGCTGGTGTCATATGGCACGTCCCCAGTGCCCCACCTGCCCCACGCGAGCCACGCACCCTCGGGGGCCAGCATCCCACAGTACCATGCACCTGCCCCATGCCGTGTGGGGGTCTCATGGCCATGCAGTACACAAACGTCCTCTGACTGGGTACCCCCAGCCCGTCCCAGCCCATCACCGAGGCATGTGGGTCTCTCTCTCCACCCATCCTCCACCAGCAATTGGAGGTATAGACTCTCTGAATTTTGGGAGTCTGATGGGTGTAGAACGAGAGGCCCATGTCGGTCCAGGTGGCCTGTCTCAGATAACACCGGTGTTGGGGTCTCTTCACAGTCTTTTGGGCACCTGGTCTCTGCCCTTCTGAACTGCCTGTTCATTTTCTCTGCACACTGTTTTTGAGCATCCTCTGGTTCTCCTTCATTTGGAGATGTTTACTGTATATTCTGGATGGTGTTCCCCTGTCAGTTTCAGAGGTTGGAGATGCCTCCTACCTGCTCAGGCACATCTGCTTGTCGCACAGCAACTGCTCGGACACAGAAAGGCGAACTGCGAGGTGCCAAATCCATCCCGCTTCATCGCGGCTCATGCCCTTCAAGTACTGCTCACACCCTCCCCCACACACATGGTAAGACGCACGCATCTTCTTCTGGTGCCTCCACGGTCTTATCTGCCCCATGTGGGGCTTCGGTCCTTCTAGGGGGACCGCGGTGTGGTCTGAGGCTGAGGCCCACTTGCCTTCTCTCCACAGACCTCTCTCAGACTTCTCTCCACGCTCCTTGCTGAGGCACGAGGCCACGGTGGCCACACGTTTCTGAAGCCTACGTGCTGTGGGTAGGTCCGTCCTCCAGCAGATGCACAGTTGTCATCACTACTTCTTTCTCGAGTGTCTCAGTATCTAACAGATTAATCCCCCCCCTTATTTTTGTCCAAAAGTATCTTATTTATTCTGGACATTTCTTGTCCCATAAATTTAGAAATATATCAATTTTTAAAATAGTCACACTAGAATTTTTTTTATTAATTTCTTTTCAGCATAACAGAATTCATTGTTTATGTGCCACACCCAGTGCTCCATGCAATGCGTGCCCTCCTTAATACCCACCACCAGGCTCCCCCAACCTCCCACCCCCTGCCCCTTCAAACCCTCACATTGTTTTTCAGAGTCCATAGTCTCTCATGGTTCATCTGCCCCCCAATTTCCCTCAACTCCCTTCTCCTCTCCATCTCCCCATGTCCTCCATGTTATTTGTTATGCTCCACAAATAAGTGAAACCATATGATAATTGACTCTCTCTGCTTGACTTATTTCACTCAGCATAATCTCTTCCAGTCCCGTCCATGTTACTACAAAAGTCGGGTATTCATCCTTTCTGATGGAGGCATCATACTCCATAGTGTATATGGACCACATCTTCCTTATCCATTCGTCCGTGGAAGGGCATCTTGGTTCTTTCCACAGTTTGGCGACCGTGGCCATTGCTGCTATAAACATTGGGGTACAGATGGCCCTTCTTTTCACCACATCTGTATCTTTGGAGCAAATACCCAGTAGTGCAACTGTAGGGTCATAGGGAAGCTCTATTTTTAATTTCCCGAGGAACCTCCACACAGTTCTCCAGAGTGGCTGCACCAACCTGCATTCCCACCAACAGTGTAGGAGGGTTCCCCTTTCTCCACATCCTCTCCAACACACGTTGTTTCCTGTCTTGCTGATTTTGGCCATTCTAACTGGTGTGAGGTGGTATCTCAATGTGGTTTTAATTTGAATCTCCCTATGGCTAGTGATGATGAACATTTTTTCACGTGTCTGATAGCCATCTGTATGTCTTCATTGGAATTTTTTTATTGGAAGAACATCAGTAGACTTACTAGGGGAAAATAGACATCTTCACGATGCCAAGCAGCCTCCTCCATGAATATGGTATATATCTTGGCTTTTTTTTGCACATCTAGTGTCATGTCTCTTGATGGATTTTTAAAAAATATTTTCATAAAGGTCTTGGATGTTTGATATTGTTTGATCATTGGCTGCTGTGCCTGTTACTGTGAATAGAAGCTCACATTCTGCTTTGTTTCCTAATTGGTCATTGCTGGCTAGAATTGTTCTTATGGATTTCGCGTGATGTGGAAACGCTTTAGTCTCCGTAAGACATGATGCAGTTGAAAACTCTTGAGCTTGCTTGGACGTTGGGACTGAACTCTTTCTCCCACAGACCATGGAGAGTGATGCTTGCTTTAGGGTCCCTGCCCTGCCGTGGTGATCCCACTCTATGACTGCCAGCGTCGCACTGAGGTCAGGACCTGGACAGACCATGTTCTCGGATGCCCGAGGGACCCTAGGCACACTGTGCTCCCCAAGAGAGTTCCTCACATTCAGTCTCCTCCTGTGTGAGGGGAACACAAGTCTAACAGGTCTGTCGATTGACTTGATGATTGAAGAAAATGGTGCCCAGAAGCCACTGAAGGGTGCCTGACACACAGTCCGATCTCATAATGTTAACTGCATCGTTACCAGCTGTGGGTCCACAGAAAATGTATTCATCTAGTTTGGGCTTCAATTTCTTCATCAAAAAATAAAAATCAGGACATGGAGCTTTCTTTTCCCGCCTACCTCAGAGTATTGTCACCGTGATGAAATGGGAGAGCGGGGAAATCATTTTATAAACTCTAGAGAGCTGTGGACATCCAAGCACTGTGAAGACTGCCATTGACTCCCCTGTCTGCTTTCCATCTTCCTTCCTCTTCACAACTGTTCTGTCCGTCTTGCTTTGTGTACATCCATCCACTAACTCAGTAAATAATGATTCAAAAACACTGAGTGTCTTCATGTGCTCAGCACTGCCCTAAGTGAGCCCAGATTCACACAAGTCCACTCCCTGTCTGTCCTCACCTTCCCCATGAAGGATGACGGCATGATTCACATGGACTCTTGGGTGGTCAGTGGACCAAGACCTATTTCTGGATGATATTCTGAATAGTCACTAAGAAAATGATTTGCCAGAAACATCGATTTTTCCCCCTGAAGCCAAAACAAAGCAAATGCCTTGGTTAAGCAGTTAGGATGGTGTGACCCAGAGTTCCCAGGATTGACGTCCTAGCCCTGCAGGACCGTACAGGATGAAAGATGCGAATGATTCAGGGGAAAGAGAGAGCATGTTGGGAAATGGTCCAACATTTACTGAGTGTGAATGTGAGCTCTCTCTGTACGTGAGTGTGGTGGTGGTAACTTTACTTACACCATCTTCTTCAATGGCATCTATAACCCTACACATGCACACACGCACAGAGGGATCCACACGCACAGGTACACACACAGGTGTACACACACACACGTCATACGTCTATAGCCTCATTTTACAGAAGAGAAAACTCACGCTCAGACATAGTCATTTTCCTGGAGACACAAAGCCAGGAATTTATGGTGCTATTTATCACAAAAAATTTATCACTAAAAAATTAGTTACGAGGATACACTGTCTGGGGAAACTAGTTCCCAGTTCCCCAGCCATGCTGGGAATATCTACAATAGACAATGTCTGTGGGACCATAAAGCACATTAGAAACCTTTATTAGCAGCAAACAGGGCCTGAAGCCCCTCGAGGCTGTGCACCACTTCCTCCAGCCATCATGGGGGACGTTTCGGATATCTCACCTCATCTGCGGCCTCGCAACCATCCCACAAGCAGCTCCCAACAGAGGTCTGCCCTTCCCTGAGACAGAGACTTGGCGTCTGCTCCACCAGACACGTCCACCACAAACACACTGAGTGCCCTGTGGCCTCTGCCTGGCACTCCCCTTGCTCTCCCTGCCAGCCGTGGCTGTGATTTCAAGGCTGCTCGGGTCTGGTCTCCCAGCCCTGAGTCACAGAAGCAGGCAGGACTCTTCCTGCCTGCCTTAGTCAACCCACTAATACCAGGCACCATACAACCTGCCTCCCTGGTTGCTTGGGTCCCAAATCCCTCCCATAGCTCTGAAAACCCACAGGCAACATGGGGCTGGTGCTCATCTAGCTATAAGTCATTAACCTCTTTTCAGATATTGTCAAAGGGAAGAGAACACAATCACCCTTTGCTGGGGCCACCATCCTGGACTCTCTATGGGCTAGACAGCCTCCTGCAGTCCCCACCAGCTCTCCAGGAGCTCCTGTGCCCTCTTTTCTCCACCCACGGTCTCCCAATACCACCAGCTGGAGCTATAGTGATGTTAACATGTGGAAGTAGCATAGGAGAGAGTGGGGAAAAGATTCTGTCCCCAAACACCGGCACCTTCGAGATGGTGATGCCCAGGCCTTCTGGGTGGCATGGTCAGGTTAGGCATAAGACTCTTGGTTTTGACTCTGGTCTTGATCTCAGGGTCATGACGTTGAGCCCCATGTTAGGTTCTGTGCTCAATGCAGAGTCTGTTTAAGATTCTCTCTCTCCCTCAGCCCCTCCCCTTGCTCTCTCACTCTCTCAAATAAATAATTTAAAAAAAAAAAGATGGATGTGCCTGAAATCTGGCAGATGAGTCAGATGAACCACGGGGGCCCATCAACTCCCTTCTGTCCTTCATGCAAAGGCTTACCATGTCAGATGGGCTGGTGGGTAATGTTTGGAGGACCAGAATGGGGAAGAAAATCAACTGATCTCACTTTCTATGTTTGTTTACAGTGTTACCAAAAGACCCATCCCCTTTCCAACACACCCAGCCTCAGATTCTAGGAAATACTCCCTTGTCCTACTCTCCTGAAGAGCAAAGGGATGTGAGCGTCTTCAGGAAAAGGCACGTGTAGAAGACGTGAACGGGACACATTCTGGAATATTTGTTTATTTAGTAGTTTAAACCTGTGATTACAGGAATAATTTTTGCAAATTATAATTCAAGTAGGAAGTACCTGAAGTGCCCCATAGTATACAGAAATGCGTCTATAGGGGCACCTGGATGGCTCAGTGGGTTAAAGCCTCTGCCTTCGGCTCAGGTCATGATCTCAGGGTCCTGGGATCGAGCCCCACATCGGGCTCTCTGCTCAGTGGGGAGCCTGCTTCCTCCCCTCTCTCCACCTACTTGTGATCTCTGCCTGTCAAATAAATAAATAAAATCTTTTAAAAAAAAATGCGTCCATAGTGTGCATGTTAGGCATCTCGAGTGACAGTGAGGTGTGGGAACCATGTGCCCGACAGGCACTGCTGGCCTTTGGAACCCAGTGGGGAAGCTGTAAGTTTTTCCTTCATTTCACTTTATGCCAATGACCTACTCTATCATGGAGTAACAGACACCTGGACCGTGCTCACTCCACTGCATAGAATCTAAGACAAAAGTAAGGGTTTGCACCACAAATAGTCCGCTGTGGGAAAGAGAAAAGAGATGGTACGGTGTTGAGGTGTGTTTAGTGGCAAGGAGTAGTGTAGAGAAGGGGCTGGAAACTGCACCAAGTGAACTGCCAGCACAGTCCCAGGGCCTCATCGACCCTCGCAACAAGTCTGGGAACCGGGAACATGGGGAAGGCAGGACGCAGACCCAGGGCTCTGCTCCACTCATGAAGTCCCGTCCCACAGCTTAGTGCCGGATCCCTCTTCCTTTACTTGGGCATCGGTCCACATCCTGCTCAGAGAGCGCTTTGTTTCACTCGCAAAGCATCCGACCAGGATTCCTTTTAAAAAGCAAAAAAAAGCACAGTCTCAGTGACAGAATTCAGTTTTTTAAAAATTATGTGTATGTGGCCTGTCTGCAGCCAAGCAACCCTTCTGAAGCCGTGATTTGCGTGTTGTGAGAGGAGCAAGGGGCCTGGGGCTCAGAGAGCCGCCTCTGAAGCCCCTGGAGACAACTGTGGGCCGCAGCTTGGAGCAGGGTGCCCGTCTGGTGAGTCCGACGGTCCCCCTGCTGCTACTGCCATGGGAGCGGGATGCACAGCTGGGCAGAACGTGCTTATCAAAGAGGACTTCCCCAATCTGATCATAATTGATGCAGTGCTCTGTGTCAGATCGCTTCCTGTTTCCTGCCTGTGGTAAGAAACACGGGATTTAATCAAGCCCTTGCAACAGTTCGGAGCCCATGCAGCCTAAAACAGGGGAGGCCCCTGTGGCTGTGACCGAAACCTCGCGGCCGGTGCAGGCGCAGGCCCAGCGTAGGGCTCCCCGCTCACCGCCATGGTAGAAGAGCGTGCACGCCGGGGTCGGAGGAGAGTAAGGAGCACTCCACAGGCAGCACAGCCTCATCAGAAGGCAGCACCGCGACCCACCGGTTTCTAAGAGACATCAGAGTATGTTCTTGCCGGAAGAAGACGGCACATGATGAACCATGATTTCTACAAAGTACCTGCTTCTCGACCCCCACGCAAGCCTCCAGTCAAGTCCCGTCCATCTCGGGATCTTCGCTCACACACCTCGATGATCAACCTGTGCACACGGCATTGAAACTGTCTGCTGAGCCAGACGCTCACATGCACTGTTTCTTTTGCCCCGTTTCACACATGGACGAAACGAGAGAGGGGGGTTTGGAAAAAGTCACGTAGCTGGAAGTCGCAGGACAGGCCCAGAAGCTCCCAGGATCCGCCCCCATGCTTGTGGCCCCTCTATTGCCGTCTTGCCCTCGAGTCTCACAATGGGCTTGGGTGGAGGCAAACACCAGGAAGACGTCCTTCAGCCTACAAACCCTTCTTAAAACTCCAGGCCCTCCACTCCTTCCAGAATGCCCTCTGAGCCCCTTGCGTGGACCAGGATATGGTGATTTCTGCTGGCTTACAGGAAGGGCCCACCTCTCCCAGGCTCCAGCCAGGGGCGCCCAGGAGTCATTCAATGACACAGGTCAACTGTGGGGACACTTGAATGCCCTGATTTGTGGCCTCAGTAAAATTCAAAGAACATGTGGCCCACAGACATGGAGCCATGATCCAGAACAGGAATGAATACGTAAGACACATGGACACCCATCTTCACTGAAGACTGCAGTGGAGGCAGAAGAGGTAGATTGAAACTTTCAGAAAACTAAAGCAATGAACGAGAGCCATGAAAGGGATAAGAGAGGGAGAACTGAAATCTAAGAGAAACAAGTGTGAGAGCTCTAACTGAGGAATTCCAGAAGCAAACAGAACATACAAACTCAAAGCCTGACTATATATCTAAGAGCCAAAGAGAGGCTTAAGCAAGTCTTAACCAAGTCTTAAGCAAGAAAGATCATTAAATATCACGGAAAAAATACTAAAAATCTTAGATATGTTGATTTCATACATATATTCTTATGTTCTCATTCTTACGTATTCTTATAAGCTGTGCCATGTTACTGGCAAGATGAAAGATTACCTACAAATGAAGAAAACCAGGTCACCCTTAAATAGCATAACTTGAATAATCTTACATTTTCAAAGAATATCACCGACAAAAGTTTATATTCAAATTCAAGTGATAAAAAGATCTTGCCAGAAAAGGAAAGAAATTACAGAATTATATAACTTTGTTAAAAAAAATTTTTTTTTGAAACCATCAATTCCAAGTAGAATTTAGAGCTGCGGGACAGAGTATAAAAGAGGGAGACTAAACAACGGAATGAGCACAAAGACTGGCCTCATTCTTAAAAGGTAATGGAAATAATGGAACCATTAATTACTAACATACTGACCTAGAATGCTATCAATAGTTAGGACCGGAGATGACAGCTCACTGGCAAGGGCTTGCTGGGAAATGTGCCGAGTGTCTCATTGTACTGAGAAATGGGCAGGAAGACATTCTTGGTGCTGAACTCCAAAAAAACAGGTGCCCTCTCCGAGATAAGACAAAAGCACTGTATCTATCAAAATGCAAAAAGAAAACTCTAACACAATCACAAAAACAGGAAAAACAGAAAGCACAAGTATGACAAATTTCTTTAAAGTGAGAGAATAACAAGAAGCCAGTCCAGAAGAGATTCACCTAAACCAGGATGATGGGAGCAGGGCTCGCAGTTAAGAGATCAGCAAGGGCAGGTCAAGGAACTTAAACAGCATCGCAGGAGAAGCCGGCTAAGAGTAACAGTAACGAGGGCCGAAGAACGCGAGATGGTTACATCACAAGTGACCAAGAGGACCACTATAATCTTGTAGCAGCTCAGCTCCTACTCAAGGCTTGTGATATGATCTGTACCTCGGGGGGAAACTAAAAGGGTTTCTGAATAAGCCAAAAAGATAAAGGTGAATTCGCAAAAAATAAAACAAATAAACAAAACTCCTAAACTAAGTAATCTTTCAGTTAAAGAAACACAGGAAACCACCACTGCGGAGTGCTTAGAGATTAGCCCTGAGAAAACCACAGATGAATGTCCACGCAACAAAATCTGTCGTCAGAACAAATTTACAGCCTTCAATGCCTGGATTCGAAGCTGAAATTAAAGACATGCAATTCAGAATAATGCTGTATTTTCATTCCAAAATGTCAAAAATTACTTTTATACTAATTCAGGTGGGGGGAGTGTGAGGAAAGGGCCAGCATCGTTGTGTGCCAGTAGGAATAAAAACGGTAACGATCGGCAAATCAGTCCCACAGGTGTGACGTGCTCCTGCGTGTCTGGCTCGTATTTCTGACTTTTGGAAACACACAGAGATGCTTTATTGGTAAGAAAAGGGACCTCCAAGAAGGCAAGTCGCCGGAGTTGGCTCCCTGGGGGTGCTGGACAGAACTAGAGTCAGTCTCCCCCACCTGATCTACCCAATGCTGGGAGGCCCCGAAGAGGAAGTGTACCCCCTCCCCGCCGTGTAACTACAAAGCTGGAGAGAATAACTCGGTAGCACTGGCTTGAGTGACATGAAAGCCATTTCTGGTCTACTCAGCCATCAGTGATGCAGGACTTGACGGAGGCTTGCCCTTACCCCACCTCTGCCCCCAGTGGGGCTTCTGAAGCAGGAGCTGTGCAGAAGTCTTGAGACAAGTCCCTTTGCAGTCCCCAAAAGCGTGTGTGTTTGAGGACTGTCACACTCTGTACAGGGGAGCTGCTCTTTCCACTCTGCCACCCCAGAGAAGCAGACGGTCAAAGCCATGACTTCAAATTTGTGCTTAAATTTGACTTGGTTGAAAGGGGTAATTTACTCTCGGGGGAGGGGGCAGCAGTGAAAGTGCCTGTCAGGCGACGGCCGTGTCTCCGCCCTCTGGGACACTGCGGAGGCGTCCCCGGCGACCGCGGAACTGCGTCACTCTTGTGTGACATTTCCCACTTGTTGGGTTTCAAAAGTGGTTATGAATAGAGGGTCCTTGAAAGGGAAAAGGGAAGTGAAGCCTCATGGAACAGGCTTTGTGGGCAGCTCCAGCAGGATGCGCGTCTCCATGGTGACCAAGGTCGGCTCCGGAAGCCACGGAGACAGCCGTCACGTGCTCGTTATCAGAGGAGGCACAGGCTGCCAAGGACAAGGATGTTCCAAACTTTCCGTGGGCATCCATCCTCATTCACTCTAGAGCCATGGCTGAGGTCCGTTTGTGCCTCCAGGAAAGAATGTGACAACTCACGAAACACAAGCAGTTCTCCGAGTAAGAAGCCACAAGCCCCCTCCTCGGGTGGCCAGCGAGGCCCCCAGAAGATCAAGGTTACAGACCTACAGATCTCGCCAAGAGCTGTCAGTTGAGGGGAAGCTCAAAGGCATCCACTCGTTCCATATTCATTCAACAAACATACAGAATGAGAAGGCCAGGGAATCGTCCAAACAGGAGAGTGACAGGTGTCAGGACTCAGGGCTGCCAACCACGGGGAGAGAACAGGCAGGCCTTGGAGGTGCACTTGTCTGGGCCGGGGTCATCCCTGGGGGTGGGTGCAGAAGACGCAGGGAAGGGGGGGGCACACGCCCCCTCACGTCGCCTCTCCAGGGAGAAAACCAGGAGTGCAGCCTGGCTCAGGAGACGAGGGGCCAAAGGGTCACAGGGAGTGAGAGCCACCCCCACTCCAGGGACGGCTCGGATCTGCCCAAGGACGATGTGGAGGTGGAGACATTTGGGGAGGGGAAGGCTCAGGGCCCTGCATCCCAGGTGAGGGCAGAAGATGCTTCTGGTCTGTAGGGAGCGGGTCCTGCTGCTGACACTGAGCTCAGCCCCGCTTGGCTTCATCCCTCCAACAGGCACGTCACGTGGCGCTCCACTCCTGCCCATGAGCAGGGCTTGGCCCGGCACAGATGGGCCACCAAGGATTCCGCACCAGCTCCTGCCTCATCGCCCCAGCCCTCCCCAGCCATGCTTCCTCCACTCCAAGTTGTCGCCCACTCTCCGAGCGCGCGCTGGCTTTGGCCGTGCTGCTCCCTTTGCCTTGAATGTAGTTAGTTTCCCATCCCTCAACCTCAGGCCACCTTCGGCATCCCCCACGCGCCATCCGCTCCTCTCCGAACCTGTCCCTGCTCACCCCAGTTTGGGGCAATGCTTTGTCCTGTGAGCGATGGGACCCTGTGCACATCTCTGCACGCGTGCCTGCCTTCCCCATTGGCTGGGACCCCTTCGAAGGAGGGACTGTGCCTTTCTCTCTATATCCCCAAACCTCCCACACGCCTGCAAGTAGGAGTTGCTCAGTTATCCGGGGCCACATTCTCCCCGCAGCCCCGAAGGAGCCAGACCCCAGGCTACTCGGCGTGCACGAGGATACCCGCCCTCGCTCAGGCAGACAGCCCAGCTCTGCTCTCAAGCCTGGGCACCACGCTGGCTGCCCCCGGTCAGCTCGCTGCCCGCAGACCCTGGTGAGCCAGACCCGCGCTTCTAGGCCGGCCCCCGCTGAGCCTCCCCGGCTCGCTCCCCGGTGACACGGCCTTCAGAGCAGCACGAGCTCCCTGCGGGGGCCCAGAGCTCCCCGAGTGAGGAAGAATGACATACGTGAGCTCGCAGCCTCCCAACTAGCGTCAGAGCAAGTGTCTGTGGCTGGCTCTGTGCGGAGCTCTGCACCAGGAACCCAGAGCAGGGCTCTTATTAGCACCTCCGAGCCTCCGTTTCTCACCTACAACTGGGGTGGGGCGCCTGGGGGGCTCCATCGGTGAAGCGTCTGCCTGCGGCTCAGGTCATGATCCTGGGGTCCTGGGATCGAGTCTGTGGGGAGCCTGCTTCTCCCTCTCCCTCCACCTGCTGCTCCCCTGCTTGTGTGTCTCTCTCTCTGTCAAATAAATAGATAAATTGTTTTAAATAATAAAAAATTTTAAAAATAAATAAAATCGGGATATTACCAGTGCACCTTCCTCTGCACTTCTGTGTGACTTTTCACGGAACAGCATGTGAAAAGTCACTGGAAACTCTGGGGTCCTTCATTCACTCACTCCACACATCATTGCATGCTCACGACACACCAGACCCTGCTCTCGAAGCTGGAGATACGCAGTTGTTAGGAGACAAGGCGTCCCTGGCGTCCAGCACGTCCTGCCCGACACCCCGTGGTAGCTTGTGATGAGCGTGTGACACGGTCCGCCAAATACTCGCGGAGAATCCAGGCACGCCCGCAGCGCGCTCTCTCACGATGGCTGTATCTTCCCAACGAAACCTTTTTCTTATCTCAAGTCACAAAGCGATGGCTGACTTCACTCAACAGTGTGCACTGGGTACCGCTCTCTGTCGAGAGTCACTAGCACCGGAGGGCAAACGTGGAGTATTGCTGCTTTCGAAGCTCCCGAGAACCCCTAGGGAGGCGGGCAAGTGAGCAGGAAACCGTCCTAAAACGTAAAACACCAGGAACACCTCCATCAGGCTTGGGGCCGAGGAAGGCTTCCAAGTGGAGGTCATTGTGGAGCTGCAACCTGAAGCACGAGGGAGAGTCACAGTCTGTACAGCAGAAGCAGCGGCCTGAGGAGAGGACCACTGGTCCGGGAGGCTGAAGGGCAGGTGAAGGGCAGGTGGAGGGCAGGGCGTCAGAAGAGACGGGCCGAGGAGGAAGCCGCACACATGCACCCCACCGTCCCCGGGAGGCAGCGGGGGCAGCACAGGAGGAAGCACACCCCATTTCCAGATGAGGACTCACGCTGGCAGCCGGCCGGGATGGCCCGGGGGTGGGGCAGGAGGCCTGTGTAGAGACAACGGGAGGAGAAAGCCGGGTGCGTTCAGATGGACACATTCTGAGCAAAACTCAGCTACTGACATTTCCCCAGCTCTGGCTCCCAGGGAGACCCCTTCTCCACGTCCATCGGGTCCTGCATCAACCGTGCTCGACTCTGCAAACGACGCTCAGGTTGGAGGAAGCGCGTGCCGGACGCGTCTGAGCGCTGCAGGGGCCTGGCTCGCTGGCTCCTTCTGCGGCGCCCCGGGGCTCTCCGGGACACCCTGTGTCCTGTGCCGCCCACAGCGAAGAGGAGCGCGAAGGGCTGGTCGTGGAGGCTCGAGAGGAAGGCGCCACCCGGCAGCCGAGGCTCATCAGCGAGCCTGAGAGACGGAAGCCGGGAAACGCGCTGTCCTCCCGTGGAGAGCGGTCAGGGTCCCCGACCTCATGCCCCGGGGCACACCAGGGGTTGGAATCCTGGTGCCCTCTCTTTAGGAAGATTATTTAACGTCTCTGAGCCTCAGCCTTCCCCTAAAGGAAGGAAGCATGAGACGACCCCTCAGAGTCACCACGAGGACGAGTTAGAAAGAAGAAAAGCCGCCAGCGGCTTCCTGGACCGTATCGGATGCTCGAGGGGGTGGAATTAACACCTCTGACTTCCGGACTAAGGGGTTATCTTAAATCGTAAGATGACGTCTTTTACCTAACGAACACAACATCTATAATAAATGGAAATTTTCTGATTTTAGGTTTTTATCCCGTGAGTTCTCCCGAAATGTTTGGAGCCTGCAACCACTTTAGCCAGGTCCGAAGTGGGTGTAAGACAGTGACTGATTTAACACAAAACTACAGAGCCTCCGAGGTAGGGTTTCCGTGTCACTGATCCGCGGCGGACATCCCATCGGGGACCACGACTTGGAAGCTCCACTCCCTGAACAAGTGTGAAGCCTCATTTCAAATGAGAAAAACACGGAGCAGGACCCAGGATAACACAGCTGGTCTTCGCTCTGTGCCCAGACTTGTTCCAGGAAACCGGATTACACACGTGTCACTGTTAAGGGTGCGGTGGGAGAGGCGCACCCCCCGCCTCGGCTCCGCCACGTGAAGGCTGCTGGGGTCCCCTTAGCGTCTCTGGGAGGCCACCAGCTGCTGCACGGAGGGTCCTCCGTGCATGTGGGGAAACTTCGGAGCCTCTGGGAACTGGCTGGCCCGGCCAGGCTAGGACACTATTCCTGACACAGGACAACCACCCCCCCCCCCCATGTAGACGAGAGCACGCACGGGCCCACACTGAGGAGGCCGAAGGGTTCCATTTACTGAGTCCTCCAAATCTTGACGCTTCAGGAACATGAGGCCCAGAGAAATGAAGTCCTTTCCCCCAAACCAAGCTCATAATCAGTTGACTTCCACTGCAGGGAGCTCGGTCAGCTGGGCACCGGCCGTCCAGAGACCTTCTGGGAGCTCCTCACCCACTGTGGGCTCCCCCTTCCCTGGCGAAGAGACGAGGTTCCCAGCCCTGCTCCCTCCCACGGCGGCTGGGGGGCCGCGCATCCCAGGCTCCCACCTCCCTTGCAACCAAGCCTCCTTTTGCTTCAAAGCCAGGGCCACGTTCATCTGTGTCCCGTGTTTTCCCTCCCATTGTGGCTGCCTCCTTTTATGGTGGTCGTGTGGGGACGTGGCGGGGGTGCCCCACGGTGAGGACGGGCGCCAATACATGCTTGAGTCTGCCGATCCATGGAGCGAAGGATGTTGGAAGACCCCAGGGGACACCCGGTCATTTCCTTCACCTCCTGCTGGGCCACATTCCCTCCATCCAGTGGCCTCATCCTTCCTGTCCACCGCTGGGCCCGCCTGTTCCTACTGCTGTGTCCTATTGTTTTTTATTATTATCATCCCATTCCTTCTCGGAACTGAGCATGCTGGGACCAAAGCCTCGGTGAGACCCTGTGTCCTGGCGTGACTGACGCCCTCCAGTCGGAGGATGGTGGGAGACGGGGCCTGACAAGCGGGTAAATGCTCACAGGGTAGGTTCTTGTCCTTCCTTCCGCTTGCTGTCCTGCCCGCACCTCACTTCCCCTTTACAAGGCTGCTGGGGAGCGACGTGAACACATCGACGTGCTGCAGATTTCCAAGCAAGGGCGCGGCGGCTCAAGGAGGGCCTTGCAGAGCCGGTTTGACCCACACAGGAAAGGGCTGAAGCCCCACAGAGGGGCTCCATCCTCCCCTGGGATGCGGCTTTGTGGGGTGGGTGCTCACGTGCCTTCGTTCTAATTGCAGCCCCCTCTGCTCCAACCCAGAGCGACAGGTGTGACAGCCACTTGGTAACAGACTGGGGGAAGCTACGGCCCACACTTCCTCCCACGGCCCGTGGACGGGCTCCCTGGGCCCCCGTGCAGAGCTCTTTCCAGAATCGAGGCCGGCAGCCATGGCAGGGCGCGGCGCTAACCAGGAGCGGCAGAAACGGGTCCTACAGTCCACTTGGTCTATTTCACCACAATCGGTCTCACACGTTCCTCTCGAGCACGAATGCTTGAGAGACGGTGTTGCATGGGGAGGAGGGCCAGAAGGAAGGACGTGACGGCGAGACGGCGCCAGCTCTCTGCAGGCTGATGACTGGGACAGGAGACAACGGTGCAAAGCTAACGCTGACCACTAACGACACAACTCTGGAGCGCGGAGCAGGGTCCGAGCCCGCCCTGTGGACCCGAGCCTTCTGGACATCACTGGACAGAACGTGTAGGCTTTGAAAGGCATCCCTCCAGACAAGACCCCAGAAGGGCCTTGAAGGACATGGAGCCACAAGGAGCCACGAACAAAGGTGGAGAGGGACCAGATGTAGACAGGTTCTGTGTGCCCTGGGAGGCCCCTCTGGAAAGATTGCTGGGCCAGGTTATTAAAATGGCAGTCTAAGCTTTATTCACCGAAGTTTCCGGCAGGAGCGTGAAAGGAGAGAGACCGCCAGCATGGAAGAGAGCCGCCATCAGGGCTTTCATCTTCAGCTGGAGACCCAGCATGGAAGAGAGCCAGCAGAAGACTTCCCGGGCTGAAACGCCTCATCCCAGGGCCAGGGTGTCGCCATGGAGTGGGAAGAAAAAACCAGAGCAGGGACGCTGGGGGCCACATGGACAGTGGACGTGCCAGACCCTGCAGGAAGTGCAGATAGCCGGCCCTCCGTCCGCGGCCAGGGAGGGGACGAGGTGGGGACTCTCAGGGCCTGGCAAGGGGTCTCGCCTGGGGCGCTGGTGACGCAGAAGTCAGAGAAGCCCGACAAGACTACTTCTCTGCCGAGCTTTCTTGCCGTTTGCTCCAAAACTGAACACAAGGAAAACACTCCCCACCCAGAAAAGACGACACCATGTATGTATTTAAAACATTGGACATTGTGGTCCTGAAGATCCTCATCCGTGACCTTGACCTCAGCCTGAGAGAGCACTTGGAGGCCGGAGATGCCGTCTGGGCCAGCGCTGTGAGCCCTGCCTCCCTTGCACACCCACAGCCTCCTGAGCGCACGAATGCTGGTGAGCGGAGGGAAGTGCTGTGCCCCCAAGCACGCGACTCTGAGCTGTCGGTCACGGAGCACCTGCCACGGGCCGGCACAGAACTGGCTTCTCGTCCTTAGGACAACCTCATGGCTAACCAGCGTCCCAGCTGTATACATGGGCGAAGCAGGTAACCACGGTTCTGTACGTCATCCAAGATCCCCACAGCCAGGAAGCGGCTGAGTTGAGACCTAAAGCACCCGGTTTGGGTCACATCCACGCCCACGACTGTTTGCGAGGCCGACACTGGCTCCAGCAAGGAGACAACGGTGCCAAGGTCGTGGGTCCTAGGAACAGCAGGCCGCCACAACGCGAACAGGCCTGTGCGCCCGCGCACTTGCCCGAATCCAGAACAGCCGGCAGAAGCAGAACGGTTCACGCACAGATGCCCACAGGTCAGGGGCCTGGGAGGAGCCACACTCAGCCAGCAGCAGGACAAGACTCTGCTCCCCGATCTGTACCCTGTCAGCCGGTCCACCTGTAACCCTTCAAGGAAAATGTCAAGTGAAGCCTGGAGTTTCAACGGGCCTGTCTCCATGTGCATATCCCCTTGAAATCCCTCAGAGCCCCACTTAGCAGTGAGCGTGAGAGCCTGACCGTGGCCTCTGCAGGTGCTGGGCAAGTCTCTAGCCATCCTGGGCCGGAGAGCCGCTCCAGGGTCCAGCATTGCAAGGGATCCCCGCAGCTGAGACCCCCCCATCCTCCCGGGGCTGCTCTCCCCAGGCTGGTCTCCACCGCCCCAGCTCCACTGGCCTGGCCAGGGGAAGGTGCACCCCTCACCTCAGTGCCTGAAGCCCAGAGACCTGTGGGCCGGCCACAGGGCAGATTTGCCGTCACCTTGTGTGTCTTGGCTTCCCGGGAAGAAGTCGAACTTCCTTCTGCTCCTCAGGCTGGTTTGGGCCTAGGTGTGCAGTGCTGTTGGCACACAATGGCCAGAGGACACGGCGGGGCAGAAGCATTCCCCCCAGGGCCCACGCATCACTGAGGCAGGCAGAATGGGAAGGACAAACTCCTTTCCTTCAAGGTTCCAGGTCCGCATGGTCTCTGTTTTCTGGGAGTCCCTCAGGAAGCCACACAGGCTCTTCTCTCTTCTCCGCGTTCTCTCCAAGGAGGCGCCGTCCGGAGACAATGACGGACAAGGAGGGTCGGAGGAGCGGGGCAGCCCCTCTTCCCCAGGCTCGGGGGAACGCGTGCCTCCGCTGCACTCAAAGAAACGGATGTGTGGAGGTAAATACCACCAAAATACATTTCTTGACCCCATTATTTGATGATCCAAGAATTCAGAAGCCTTAAAGATGGCTTAGGTTCCGACACCATGGACCGGCTGTTGCACTGCACCATGGCAGCCATGGGAGGGGGACGCTGTCCCTGTTCAGCGCTCAGCTGCTCCGGGCATCAGGCCCTCGTTCCACCCACGGCACGGTGGGCCGCGCTCCCGGCCCACAGAGGGGCGACCCCCCTGCCAGGCGGCTCTGTTCCCGGCGTTTTCCGCAGCACGTGGGCTCCTGCGCCCGTGGCTGTGTCCCGCACATCCTCCCTCACGATGTCGGCGTCCTCTGATGCTGGTCCGGAGAGAGACACAGCGGCCCCCATGTGCCAGCGAAGGACCCCCTCGGGGACTTTACCAGCTGGATCCTGGTATTCTTCAAGAGAAGAGCAATTGGCAAATTATCTTTTTACATCAATTCACACAGCCCGCGACTCCTCTCCAGGGTCGCCCTCAGTGAATGAAAAGACACAGACACCGTGTGCTGGGCTGGGCTGCCACGTGCTCTGTGTTTTGTACCAGAAAGTGGCCCAAAAGATAAAAACTATGAAATGAGGCCCATGACCTCTAGAAAGTATATAAACTGTCCAACTTGTGGAGACAGAGATAACAGAAAGCCAGTCCCCATATTTGACCATTGATCTCCCCCCAGTACGATTTCCGTGTGGAGCTGGTCATGAGCGAGAATGAGACACGGATGAGGAGAGACGAGGCCTGGGACGTTGTATTGCAAGAGGAACGGGCCCTACAGCTGCGGGGACATAGGGGAGGGCTCTTCCCCGGCCTGGAGGGGGCAGGAAAGCAGGGTGGGGAGGACCGTGGGTTCCTGGGTGTGCAGAGCCTCCAGGAGAGCCCTGCGCGCCTGCCCTGGAAGCTGGGGCCCGTGGGGGCCACTGCCGGTCCAAGATCTGCGCGTGGGGCGGCCATGAGCCCCTAGAGATGCAGGGACTGCAGGAGGAGGGAGAGGCAGCCCTTGCTGCCCCGCACGGGAGGCGGCCCTGAAGGCAGACGCAGGGATGCGTGGGGACAGGGTTGGGGGCAGAGCCCCAGCTGGCCAAAGCTTTGCCTGGCCCGCAGCACAGCCCTAAGCCTGCAGACAGCCGTGGCCAATGGAGCACCCTCCCGGTTTCCTTCAGGTTCCTTCTCACTCCATCAGTCGTGGAAGAAACATGTCTTCTGGGCTGCACTCTACTGACACACATGCCTGTGGTCCCGGCGGCCAGCGCGCCCACGGCGCCCATCTGCGGTGGGCCTGTGTGGGGGTCCTGCTTGCTCGGTGGCTGCTGCTCTGCGCTGGCTCAGGGCACATCAGGAAGCCCCGTGGCCCTGCATGCACCTGCGGCCCTCCCTCCCCCAGCGCGGCAGGCACGACGCACACATCGCCCAACCGTCCACACTTCCCGGCCTCCAGCCCGGCTCACACTCACCCCCGCTGCGGCTCAGCTCCGCCGTCCTGCCCCGAGCTACGGCCTCAGTCTCTCGCTCCCCCAAGAAACGCTGCATGAGCCCCCTGAGCTCTGACCCTGGGGAATTTCAACAGTCCCGGTCTCTGCCTTCGCAGAGCTCACGGTGCGGCAGGCACGGGCGCGTGTGAGGAAACACGGGATGAAGACTGCGATGAGAGGACCCACAGAACCACGGCCTCTAATCCACCTATCAATAAATCATGTGTGGAATGACCTTATTAGCTCTGGATATGTCTGTTTATCTCCCCTCGGCAACCACAGCTTCTTGGTGGCAGGAAGCATCTCCTGGAGCGTGTGGGATTGTTTCCGGGTCCTGCCCGAGGCACCCGGACAAGGGAGTACGGCAGATCCAGAAGAGACGTGCCCAAGACCCCAAGTTCTGGAGAGGAGTAGAGGAGAAGACGTCACCTTATTGCTCACCTAGCGCGTGCCCGACCAGCTCGACGCAGGGCAGACGCGTGCCTGGACTCCAGTCCATGCCCATTGGGGGCATAGGCGCAGGGGGAGGCACGAGGCACGCAAGCCCAGCCCGAGTGGTCGAGGCCAGCGACCTGGCCTCGGAGCAGGTAGCGCCTGGGGAGGACCCACTCCCCCAGCGGGCTGGGCCTTCTTTGCACACATTGTAAACACACATAACCTCAGGTGCCCTGTCCCCTCTGTCCCTGTAGATGGGTACATCGGCTGTTTTTACCTCCATGGCTCTTTCTGCTTATCTTAAAGGAGAAATTGGTAGAAGAAAACTAAAATGAACAGCAGCACTGTTCACCCCTTTTGTGCACGGGCGCTCTGTCCGGTTGGCCTCCCTCTGGCCCAAACCGAACAGGAGCATCTCCAGGTGTTCAGATCTGGGCGCCCCAAGGACTCGTGAGCCACCTGCCCATGCCCACACAGGACACAGCCCCGGGTTTGCACCAAGAAGTGTCCTGCCTCCAGGCCTTTCCTGTAGCGATGCTCGGCTGTTCTGCCCCAAGTCTGGTCTGCGAGAACTCCATTTTTCTTCCTTCCCGTCTTCCATCGTTCCCTGTCTCCTCCACCTCCCAGCTGTGGTCCAAGCACACCTGTCCGGGGGGATGGCCTGTGTGGGATCCCGACGGCCGCTCGCAGAGAGCTGGCACGGGCGACCACGTGCAGGAGGGTGAGCATCAGAGCATTGTTTCCACACACACATTCATTGTCTTTCAGAATATGCTCGTTGACATTTACAGACATGTTTGTGGACTTCTTCATCCTAACGACCTCCATGGCTTATAAATAAAAGGCGAGATTTCCTCCCTTTCATAAAGACAAGGCACACTTCAAAATACTTTATTATCATCACACTATTAGGATGAGGGTTAATCTGTCAAGTTACACTGGCAGGTAACTGTACAGTAGGATTGTTCCTTGATATCTGGACCCTGGGTTTTCTATCTAGACCACAAAGTAACTTCTTACTCTGTGGCCACAGTAACAATCCTTTTTTAAGGATATCACCTCTCACTGGCAATGTCAGAAACCTCCACACAGAAATTCCCCTCCCTTCTAAGAGCAGATGCGGAATGGAGTGTCCAGAGACCCGGGCTGTGGGACTTGGGACACAGAGCTCCCCCTGCCCCCAGCATGATCCCAATGTTCTCACTTGTAAATCAGAGTGACCGAGCTGGACAATGCCTACAATGCCTACGTCCAGCACCTTGCACAAGCCTGAGAACACATCACAGTGCACCTACTGCGAGGCTTGGTTTAGAGATGAGATCCCAGCCGCCTCACAGCTTACACTCTGATGTGGATGCTAGGACTCCTGGCCCCGCCTGGCTCTTCTTGGAATAGGTGTCCACGAAAACAAAGATGTTCCCCTTTGTCACCCATTGGATGTGTTATAAGGAAGCATATTAAAGCATCTGGAAGGAAGACAGAGGAGACCTTACAGCTCCAACAGTCAGAGGGCAGTAGCGGAAGGGAACACCATGAGCAAAATCACAGAGGTGAGAAAGAAAAAGCCTTATTTGGGAATAACAGGTAGATTCTGTTGGTTAGAACAATGTGCATTTATTAAGCTCTTCCTGCATGTCATGCCAAAATCTATAAGCTGGGAACATGCAAATGGAAGAAACATACTCAGTAGGATTTTAAGAAGAGTTGATGTTGGCAACTGGCCAGCGGAGGTAGCGCGTGGAGAAGCCGAGAGGCTCCTTAATGGGGAGGGCATGCACATCGTAGACTTCCAGAGCACTCTTCTTTTCTTGCAATAAACACCCTTCTACTACCCGGCACCAAGTGGGGGGTGGGGACCCAGAGCTGAGCTAGGCATGGGGAGTCCTGGTAGATGAGGTCTCCCCTTTCCATGAGGGCCCTGAAAGGGAGGTCTGTAAGTCTCAGGGCTCTGCTGGACAATAGAGAGGCACAGGAGATTTCTGAGCCCAAGAATCACACGGGCACGGCTGTCGGGGCCACTGACCTAACAGCTGCGTCTGGGTGGGGGGGTGCGGAGTGTGGTGCAGAGACGGGGCCATGGCCCTGAGCGGAGAGGTCTGGTGGAGCGAGCAAGAGCAAGGCAGATGGAGGTTCACTCACAGGGTCCAGTGTGGCCCCCATGGCTGGGATCCCTGCAGACCCTCAGGCACGTGGTAGCCAGGAGCGCTCACGATGCCATATCAGATCAAAGTGTTCCCCGGAAGCCGACACTGTCCCAGCATTCCCGGACTTAGTGTTTTCCGTAGTTGACATTAGATTTGACACTTCGTTATTTTTTTCCTTAAAGCACAATAATCCCAACTTCAAGTGCTCCAAGAAGACAATAAATGCATAAGCCAGCCTCATTTATCCAAGGGAAAGAAAGCCAAGCAGAAAGAAGCAGCGCCTTCCTCCTTTTCCTTTTGGCATCTGTTTCCAGTGGGGACCCCTGAACCACCAGTTCTCAAACCCCTCAGTCCCAGAATTCCCTGGGGGCAGCGTGACCAGAGTGTCCCCTCACCCAGAAAGCGAGCAGCATCTGCCCGTTCTGTGCTCCTCCCTGTGGAAACAGGGCTGTCAACCTCCGAATCCGGGGGCCGCATTAGCACTAATGTCTTCAGACTCTGAACCGACGATGGTTCCAAACTGCTTACACGGCAGCTGATACACGCACGCTATTAATTTTTTCCCATTAAGGAGAAAAAGAACCATCCATTTTAGGGGGAAAAAAATCTAAAAACTCTACTTTTCCCCCTTTTAAAAAGCGTTGTCTTTTTTTTTTTCTTTCGTGAATAACAAGCTTAATCAATTATCTTCTCTTTATCGGCAAGTAAAGTGTCCCTTTCAGGATGAATGTTGTCATATTTTTAAGTGTTTGCTTTTAAGTTGTCAGCTCACTCGACATCTTCCCCACGGATCCTCCAACAGTAGATTTGTGATCCTAAATGTCCCCATGTAGCACCCCCAGATTGGTCAGGGGAGACGGGCGACACCGAGCGCTGACGGAATGTGGACCGGGACAGCTAGCCCACCCCGGACGGGAACCATGGCTGGGGACCTGCTACACAGTCATCCAATTCTGTGGCTCAACGGGGAGTGGAAGACGATCTTCTCATAGCAACCAGAAAAACAATCCAAATTCAGCAAATCAGGGGATAGAATGAGGAAACTACCAAGTTCTGAGGAAACTACCAAGTTCTGGTGAGATTTCTTGCAACTTTCTGTAGCCAACACTTGTGAGATGGAACGTATCCCGCTGGTCAGGATGTGGGCCGCGGCTCTCCACAATGCCACTGGAGGACAATTACCATATTTCCTTGATCCTAAGATGATCATCTATTTACTACCAGTCAGGGGAAAAAAAGACTGTGTTAAAAGCAACCATCAATTACAAGCTGCATTCAGATTTCAGAAATGCTCGCAGGTGAAAAATATCCATCTTGGAATCAAGAAATATGGTATTTTAATTCAAAGGTCATCATCAATTAATCATTTTAAAGGACTTAAGCAAAATGGACCCACCGGAAGAGAGGTCATCCCGCACAAACAATGGCAGGGTCATGTTGGAAAAGGAAAGCATAAATATTTGTCAACAAAACCAAGGAAAATGAACGATTCCAGAAAAGGAAGCTGGGAACATTTTTAATTCTGTTTCTCAAAAATATTAAGATTTATCTGTAGCATATAACTTATTATTAACAGCCACGGTTATAGAACGTGAAAGCACATAGCAGACTTAGACAAATGAAAAGAAAGAGTATCTGCCACTGGCTGCTCCCCGCCAGCCCCCGGGCGGTGATCAGTGAGTGCGCGGAATGAAGATTTATTTGTTGAGGTAACGACAAAGTCAAGCATTACAGTAGCCACCAAGTCTGCTGATCTTACATCCTAGGGATTTAGGGTTCGCTCCTTTGTGCCCTAACCAGACTCTGGGCCCCTTCTCATCTGTGTGGCAGCCCCTGTGGCGGCCAGCCCCACCTGCCCCATCCTGCCTGTGCCCCCTTCACGCTTCCTCTAAAGCCAGAGGAAAGGCATTGCATGTGGGGCGTTTCTGAACTTCCCATAAATCTCCATAAAAATAGAACAGCTTGCATAGCCAAACAGGACACCCTCCGAGTACAGCTTCAACAAAGCTGGGTAACAAGTGGTCCCCATGAATGAACCCCAGCATGTGATCAATGGGGTGACGCTACGCCGTGGACGGCTCCCACGGCAGGTGCAGTGAGCAGGTGGTCAGGAGCAACACTGGACCTCTGAGAGCCAGGGGCTCACCCTGATGGGAAGGCGTCGCAGGGGGGCCTCTGGGGGCAGCACAACCCCCTCTGGGGAGACAGTGCCAGAGGCCTGGGGGGCAGCAGGCTCTGCCGGACCCAAGAGGGAAGCCTGAGAGCTGGTCCCCAAACCCAAGGACGGAGACCAGGGAGACACCAGCTGCGGAAAATCTTTTGGGTCCACGTGGAGGGGAGGAACCAAGGCAGATATCTGAGCGTCCTTTGGAACCTGCTCCCAACAAACCGTTAAAACACACATACACACATACATGCACACACATTCACACATACACACATATGCACATATACACACACAATACACACATGCAGGCGCACACACAGACATACACATATGCGCACACATGTGCATCCACACGTGCACACGTGCACACACACATGCATGCAGGTGCACGTGATGCACACATATACACATATACAGGCACACTCACATAACATAATATGTGCGTACGTGCATACACACGCACACATACATACATATACTCACGCAGGGACACACATACACATAAGTACGCATATACACACACGCATACACACATACAGACACACATGCACACACATACATAAACATATGCGCACATGCACACATACATATACACATACACACACCCACACACACACGTAATCTCCAGAAGTGGACAGACGGTCCTTTGAAGGAATCACTGTTGATCAGTTCAGGCATGATCGTGTATTATGGTTTTGTTCTTTCTTGTTTAAAATCTCCTTATCTGACAGTCTCGCTAAAACAGGATGAAACGGTAAGATGCGTGGGCTTTGGTGCACGACGACCCGCAGGGAGAGTGAGTTAGAAAGCGGTGTAAGCGCAGTGGGATTCGTTGTGCTGATAATTTTAAAGCTGGTGGTGGCTTCTGCACTTGGAAGTTCAATTCACTTTTCTTTTGTGTATGTTTAGAATTTTCCAAACAAAATTTTTTTTTAAATCACCATTTTAGGGGCGCCTGGGTGGCTCAGTGGGTTAAAGCCTCTGCCTTCGCCTCAGGTCATGGTCCCAGGGTCCTGGGATTGAGCCCCGCATCGGGCTCTCTGCTCGGCGGGGAGCCTGCTTCCTCCTCTCTCTCTGCCTGCCTCTCTGCCTACTTGTGATCCCTCTCTCTCTCTGTCAAATAAATAAATAAATTTTTTTTTAAAAATCACAATTTTAGCCCTACGATACATCTACTGAAAACAGTTGATTAACTGCCCGCCACCACCCAATGACCTTACATGCAACCCAAAGCTGCCCACGTCATGTGTCCCCAGCCCCCCTCAGGCCGTCACTGCCTTGCCTTTAGCCCTCCCCCCGCCCATGCCACTCTCAATACACAGGACCAACGTCCAGGACCACACTGATGTCCACACGGCTGGACATGCCATTCCTGTGGCCGAAACATGGCCCCAGCATGAGCTCTTCCTTCTACAGAGGCTGGACCCACCCTGCCCGCACCGGATGCCTGCCCTGCTCTGCCTGCCACACAACCTCTCATCTCGATGCCACCGCCAGCACACCCGGACACTCAGGGACATGAGCCCTCTGCTCGTCTCCTCACTCTGCGCCAAGTAGATTTATCAACAAACTGGCTCTGCCAGCTCCTGAGGATTGGGCGGAGACGGGCTTTTGGGGGCGTCTTTTCCAACAAGCACAGAGAACTGGTTCCACACTTTCAGGCATGACAATTTTGATGGGAGTGGGCATCAGTAAAAAACTGAAGGCAAAACAGCAGCAAAAAGCCCCACAAGTGTTTCTGTCTTTTTATGCAGTAATTCCATGTTTCAGGATGTATTCAATGGGAATTACTGGGAATTCACAAAAGACTTTTATGAAAGAATGTGGAGTAAGACCCAGCACCCTGTACCTCCATCATTCATACAACGGAATATTAGGCAGCCATTCATAGCCGTCTTAACGGGATTTTTGCGACATGGGAAATGCTGGAGATTTATTATTAAGCAAAAACATTAGGTTGTAAATCAGTACATTCCATAACAGCACAATTGCACTATAAAAATACTCCCCCAGAAAAATGCTGCAAGAAAATACACCTAAATACTCAGTTTTATCCTGAGGTTGTAGGACTAGAGGATTTTATAAATCAATAAGCTGTATTTATTTCAAACTGCTTTAGATTTACAGAAACACTGAGCTGAAGTTACGGGGAGTTCCCATAGACCCTCTGACCCCATCCCACAGTCCTCCCATTAGCGTGTCCCTCTGTTACAATTGATGACCCAATATCGAAACATTATTACTAACTAAAATCCATGGTATATATTAGGGTTCCCTCTTTGCATCATACATTCCATGAGCTTTGCCAAACACATAATGTCATGATGTCTGTATGACATCACAGTGCCGTAGAGAACAGTTTTCTGCCCCGCAAATCCCCCGTGCAGCATGATCATGAACCCCTAATCTCGTTACCACCAATCTCCCTACCATCTCCGTAGTTTCGTCTACTCCAGAATTACGTACAGCTGGACTCATACAGGACGTGACCTATTCCATTGGCTTCATTCACTGACCAATAGGGTTTAATGGTCCTCTATGTATTTTTGTGGCTTGACAGCTCACTTCTTTTTACTGTTAAATAATATTTCCTTGAGTGGATTTCGCACAGTTTGTCCATTCACCTACTGAAGGACATTTCTTCGGTCAATTTTGGCTTCTAATTTTTGGCAATTATGAATAAAGCCGCCATAAACACACACCTGGAGGTTTTTGTGTGGACATAAGCTTTTGACTCCTTTGGGTAAATGCTGAGGACGGTGACTGCTGGATCAGGGGTAAGAGTGTGCTCAGCTTTGCAGGAAACCCGAAACTGTGTCTCAAAGGAGCAGAACCAGTTTGCATCCCAGTGGCAATGAGTGAGAACCCCAGCTACTCTGTGACTCTGTGTCCTCGCAGCGCTGGGTGCTGTCAGTGCTCCGGATTCCGGCTGCTCTCATACGCGTGGAAACCATTAGACCAGTGGTTGGACGCCTGCTGTGATTTTTTTACATTCTCAGCCATCATTGCTTCAAATATTCCTTCTCTTCCTTCCTCTCCTTTTCCTCCTGTTACTCCCATTACATGTATTTCATACTGTTTGTAATTGTCCCGTAGTTCTTTCATATTCTTTTTTATCTTTGCATTCCATTGATTCTTTCCTCAACTGTGTCCAGTGCGCCAATGAGCCCATTGGAGACATTCTTTATTTTTGCTACAGTGTTTCTTTATTTCTAATATGTCCTTCTGATTCTTTCTGAGAGTACCACCTCCCTGCTCATGTTACCTACCCATTCTTGTGGCTGCATCTCCTTCATCCATTGGGCATGTTAATCATGGTCATTTTATATTCTTGGCCTGAAAATTCCAAAATCCCCACCAAATCTGAGTCTGGTTCTGAGGGTTGGCTTGCCTCTTCAAATTGCAACTTTTGCCTTTGAGCACACCTTGTAATCTTTTCTTGAAAGTGGACATGATATATCAGGTAAGTGGAAATGAGGTAAATAGGCCTTTGGTGTGAGGTTTTTGTGGATCTGACCAGGAGTAGACTGTGTCCATCATGTACTGAAGCTGTGGGCTCAGAGGCCAGCAGTTTCCCCAGTGTCCTTGTTCCCGTCTCCCCTGCTGTCACTAGGTTTCCTTGGAGATTCATTCTTAAATAGGGCTGAGGCATGCAGTTCTTTGAGACACAATCTTCTGTTTTTATACAGGAGTCCCACTGCCGTGGGGGTAAGAGAACATTCTGGAAACCCAAGAATAGGTCTGTCTTTCATTGGGTTTATGCTCCTGGGCTGTGACCTTTATACATGCTTCGGAGTCTTCCCCTCACCCCTCAGGCAAGACACAAAGGCTAGCGTGGCCTGGGGTTCCCAACCAATGCCGTTCTGCAAGTTCCCGAACAAGCCCCCCACCACGAACATGCTGCCTTGGACTCGTACGTACAACCCTTCGAAGAGTCTTTCTCTCCTCCCACACTCTTCATACCCATAGGTGTGAAAATCCAACACACTCCCTATCAGGTAAGCTCGAATACTGTGCACATCTGCTCAGGATTTCCCATATGCTGAAGGGAGGCCAAGGATCCCCAAGAGGAGGAAGGGAAGCTCATCCCGCAGAAGCACCAAACTGTCATCCACCAAAGTTCTCCGAGAGCTCCGGTCTCCCACCTGTGGGGTCACAGTTCGCCTCAGCGTGAGAAGGACGTAGGGCAACGTGTGGCTTCTTGCTCGCTCTTCGCAGCTGGACTGAGCTGCATGCCTGGATGGGGCATGCCTTCTCCCCGTTAGCGCCTTAGCCTGCTTGCCGTTGAGTGTTATGAGATCTATTCCAGCGGTCCTTGTCTCGGTCGGTTTGGGCTGTTACAGCTCAGACTGGGTGGCTTGTAAACAGCAGACACTTACTTCTCATGGATCTGGCAGCCGGATATCTGAGATGAGGGGGCCCACAGGGTTGGGTCCTGGCAAGAGCCCTCTTCCGGGCTTCAGACCAACGACCTCTTGCTGTGTCCTCACACAGCAGAAAGAACGGGACCCTCGTGTCTCTCCTGTAAGGGCACTCATCCCATTCATGGGGGCTCCGCCCTCAAGACTCAACGACCTCGCAAAGGCTCACCTCCTAACCCTCACGTTGGGGGCTTCAACACAGGAATCTGGGGGCGCACAGACATTTGTAAATGGCACCTTCCACCCCTGTGGTTCTATGAACTAGCCTGGCAGCGCCACGGGCCGAGATGTTCGACCGGTTCCACCATCACCACATTCTCGTCTAACGATGAGATCCAAACGCACTCCGGTCTTTGCAGAGTGATGGCACGTGTGCTGTGTCGGGCCACAGTCCCGCAGCCCCGAGCCGGGACCGGCATGAGCTACAGCATCCAGACACCAAGGCACAGGGGAGGGGTTTGCCTAAGGTCACTAAGTAGCGATTAGTGGCCTGAAGTTTAGGACCCTCGGTGCCAAACCCCTGCTTGATAAACTGCCACGTGAACCACACTAACATGACAGAAAGCAAATTTGGTTCACTTTGGGCTTCACCCAAAGAAACTGACTACTGAAATCATCAGGGGGGCCTCAGCCTAACACTTTTATCTCGCTAAAATGACCCAGTTTTTTGGAACCCAATAGATAATCAGGGCAGTCTGTTTCTCCCACTGTGATACATTTTTTGGGTCAGGGAAGGAGAGAAGTCATTTAGTGCTGTTAAATATCCATATGGCACCATATAACTCATCTCCAACCATTTCTATTTTAAACTTGGGGAAAATATCTTGGCAAAGAAACCATCAATCCTATTGGCAAAGTGATTGATTCCTTAGTGTGTCAAAACTCTTCTTTTGACATTGACATTATTATTTTTATTATGGGAAATGGACACGTTACTTGAAGTCATTTCTCTGTTTCCCATGTCCTCAGCCTGCAGGTTTCCCCAGGGACCCGGCCAGGAGGGCTTCCTCACTATACACACTAGATGCAAGACGTGGGCCCACAGTACTTTTCTGGGGGGGGAGCAAGGGGAAAGGGAGAGAGAAAAATCTTAAAAAGGCTCCATGTCTAGCAGCTGAGCCCAACGTGGAGCTTGATCCCAAGACCCGGAGATCATGGCTGAGGCCTAAATCAAGAGTTGGCCTGAGCCACCCAGGAGCCCCATATAATACTTTTAAAATCTGAATAAGTAAACATTTATGCTGAAGAAAGTGTTTTGATCTAGAATATTAATATATTCATGGTTGTACCAATGAAGTCATAAATACAACTTTGATGACTTTTATTTTGATCAAAGCCACACCGCACTCTGGCAGTCAGCGTCTCTTCATGCTTCCATGGAATAAGCAGAGGGCTTCTCCAGCACACACATCTGTCCCCACAAGGGACGGGGACACATGCCCTTCTCACCCCAGTGCCCAGGAAACTGGGCTCTCCTGGCAGGGGCCATCCCGCCAGCCCTGCACGTGAGCCCCAACAAGCGAGTGATGCCCGCATGCTACCCAGGCCCTCTGGGAAGTCTTGCTCACTCATTCCTGCAGTTGCGCTTCCACGGGCTGAACAAAGCGGGGAGCAGGAGGTGTGTGGACAGCAATCTGGGGAGAGGAATCCTGATGTAGCAGGATGATTAACTCTGAGCCGCTGTGGAGCTTTCTAGGGAGACCTTTAAGTCAGCTCCGAGGTTGTTTCCCCACTGCCGGGAGGCCCAGAAGGAGCACAGCGCCATCCTCCCCTAACTACACGGCCGGTGAGGGCAAGAATTCAGGTGACACCGTCCCTGCAGGGCACTCGGAGACAAAGACTAACACAGGCCACATGCTATAATCTGAAAGAAAGTGAAGGTGATGGGCCACCATTGAACAGGGCACCGAGCATCCAGTCCCGGCTCCTGGGACGTGTGCCCTGACCGCTCCGAGCTCCCCTTGCCCGTCCACAGCACGCAAGCAAAAACTCCCACCGAGCAGAGTGCATGTAAGGGCTCTAGCCCAGGGCCCCTGGACCGCACGTTCTGAACCTACAAACTACAGCCTGTTTGTCCAAAAATGCCCCAAATGCACCACAATACACAGAGAATCCGGGGAGCTAGCCGGCGTGCCGACGCAGGACCATGGCTGTGCTCTGGAGGGCACCGAGGAAGAAAGGCACGATGCCGCTCTTGGTTTGGTCTCAGCAAAGCCGCAGGCGATCCCGCGGGGACCACCCTCCATGTGCCGCAGACGAATCCATCCAGCGCCCCACCCCGTGGGCTCAGGAGCCAGCTGCCCCAGCAGCCCCAGTCATCTCCCCAAACCCAGTGACGGGCGACTCTGTGTCCCCTGGTGCTCAAGAAACCTAGTCAAGGCCAGCAGGGTCTCCAAAAAGTCAGTGTGTAGGGAACACGTGTGACGTCAGGCACAGCAAATGTCACCGCCAGACCCACATCTGTCCCTGGCAGCCCAGCCAGCCACACCTATCACCATGCCAGAGACGGGGCTGCTCACCGCCCCCGGCCCCGAGCCACTCGGCTCTGTCAGTCCCTCCTTCCACAGAAATAAGGTCTAAATTCCAGTTTACATTACTGGTGCAATGAGAAACGCAGTAAACACCAGCTTGGACATCTCCCTCGTTGCAGAGTTCATCTTCAAACTCCTGCCCTTGGAAACAAGTATGTTAAAGAAAGCAAATCATCCTCTAAAAACACCCAAAACCCTTATATGGAAGAGACTGAAACTGAAGCAAGGACGGAAATGGAAGAATTAAAGCTCCAGAAACGGATGGAACGCAGCCCGCATGCAGCCCTGAGCCTCCCAGCTCCGCAGGCCCAGCCCCACTCAGCCCTACCCGCCTTTGTGGGATCCCTCCCTGGCCACCCTGTGAGCCCCATCTCCCTACGGGGCTCCCCGAGCTGGGGCTGCACCTCCGGGCAGACACCTCTAAGAGCAGAGGAAGCACCTCCCTTTCCTGTCCCTCTGGCCGCTTTCCACTGGGCTGGGACCAATAAAACCGGGGAGGAGTGCCTGAGCTTGCACTCTCCGGGCCTCGGGCCCAGCCACGACTCCGCCTCTGGCCTGAAGCTGGTCCCTCGCAGCCGCAGCAGGGCATCGGACCCCGAGGCTGGCCCCTCGGGCCAGCGAGGTCATCCCAGCCTGCTGGCCTCCCCTGCGGCGGGCCCATCCCCCCCACGGCTGCTGGGGTGAGCAGGCCAGAGCACTGTTTGGTAGTACCGAGGGCATTCTGAGCCACAAGCCCCTGCCACGTGACGCTTCTGCAGCCTTGCGGGAGGCGTCCAGCATGTGCTGGGCTGCATTTCCCATCAGCTGCTACTGCGGGCCCCCTGCCCCCTCACGCCGGGCTGCCTGCCCCGCGCCGAGATCCCACGGTCAGCGGGTACATGGGATCTATTCCTGGCTTCTTCCTTTCTGCCTGGACTCTGCAGCCAAAAGACTTCCAGCAGAGACAAGCACCCACCTCAGTGGCCGGTTCCTCGGAGCTCCAGGCTCGGGGAAGCCGGGACGGCTCATGGACGCAAGGCGCGGCCTCTGACGTCGTCGCCTTCCAGAGGTGCTTGGGCTTGTCTCCCTGGCCCCGTCAGACCCTTTGCCTCCTCCACCTGGCCCCTCCCTGCAGGCCCCGTCCCTCACGCCCCCCTCTGTGTGGGGGTGCAAGCCCAGGGCCCCATCTGGCGCGAAGGAGGAGGTGGCCACACGGCCTCCTGGGTGATGTGACGCGAGCCCGAGCTGCTCCTCTGGGGCATCCTTCTGCTGTGCTCAGGGTGGGAGGGTTCTGGAGCTTCCCCACCGTGAACAGCCAGGGCTGCCCCCTCCTCCCAGCGCAGCTCCTCCCTTCCCTCACCCAGACCCTAGCTCTGGGCCCAGCTAGGCAGGTATACACGGGCGATGAGCCTTTCTGAGCCCATAAGTCCTGGACTCATGGATGATTTCCAGGCCTCACTGCCCAGAAGGACCCTCCTTCCTCCTGCCGCACCTGTGAAATCATCACCCCCACCCCGCGGCTCCCTGCCCAGAGCAGGAGCCCGCACATCCTGCCGGAGCCATGCGCATCACTCCCGAGCTTCTCCGGGCCTACCTCACGGAAGGGCCCGGAACAAGTGTGTGTGTGGGCAGAGACGGCGAAGCGAGATGCCTGTTACTGTTGGCAAGTTTTGGAAGCGACCTGACAACTCTCGCACCGACGCCCAGGCATTCGGGGTTCTGCCCAGACAGGTGGCCCGGCAGCTCTCAGGATGCTCTGAGCGCCCCAGACTGCCTGGTGGTGCTCCCGCAGTCTCGTTCATGCGGGGTCAGCCCCGGCTCCCGCCCCTGCTGGTCTGAAGCAGTGAGCTGGGACCCAGCCCTGCTCCAGCACGTGGCCTGGGGGGAGGGAGCAGGGGCCCCGGGGAGCGAAAGGACACCTCGGTTCTGGTGGCCGCGTGGGGACCTGCAGACGGGACCACGTCCTCGAGGAGGGCCCCCGCGCCATGCGTCCCCCACAGAAGCTTTACAGGAAAGTAGCGGCTGCAGGGCTGGCTGAGCCCAGGAGACCCACACCCGAGGACACAGGCCGAGGCCGGTGAAGTGTGTCCTCCTGACTCGGCTCCTGGCTTCGGGCCCGTCTTTCCCTCAGTAACTGCCCGACTCTTCCTTATGACGTTGTACGCGAAGGCCACGGTCAAAAATAAAAACCCCAGGTGGCCAGATGCCATGTGGCCTGGTCACACCCATGAAGGCCTGGGATGGGGGGAGGTGGCGGGAGGTGTGGCGAGCCTGCCTGCTCCTCGGGGGCAGACCCGTGCCCTGGGGACACTCTTCCCGAGGGGCTTCCTCCAGCCAGTGCGTGTGCGACAGCGGGGACGGGGACAAGACGCTCGTCCGGGAAAACACTCACAATGAGGTCAACTCACGGGTGGGGAGCCGGTTCCCCTTTCGCACCGCGTGTCCACTTGTATCTGCAAAGTGCGACGCAGGACAAAACTCCCTCCCGGTCCAGGGACACAGCGGAGTTCCCAACCAGAAACAGCGAAGGAAATCCCTTCACTGCATGAACCTGGAAGACGACACTGTCCTCAGCTGCAGGGTCAGCAGGGGCACGAGGAAGGACGCCCTGCCCCACCCTGGGTGCCCCTCGAGCAGTAGGCCGCGGGTGGGCGGGCCGACCTCCTCGGGCCACGTCCCACTCTGCAGGCCTCCGTCTGGCCCCTGCGGCACACGGCCTTCCCTCTCCCGTCCCGCTCGCCCTGTGGGTGTGTGGGCGGTCGGGGAGGGTGTGCTCGCCCATCCCCCCCACGGAGGTGGACATCGACACGCTCCCACACCCCGTGAAGCCGAGGTGGGCGTGGGCGTCCTGGCCTCGCAGCGCAGGACGGAGGGACAAAAGGAACGATTTGGGCAGCCTCTCACCCACCTTCAGGCCCAGGCTCTGCGCCAACACTTTCTAATGCAGGAAGGCCTGGCCCTTGGCATCCTCCACCCCCACGCCCAGGCGGGGACCGTCTGAACGCCATGTCCTCCAGAACTCACCAGGAGCCCCAACATGACTGCTTCAAGACGCAGGGCCTCTGGAGGGTGACTAAGTCCTGGGGAGCCCCTGGGAATGAGAGCAGTGCCCTCGCACAAGGGAGACACGGAATCCCCTCACCCCTCCTGCCACATGGGACCACAGCAACAGGATGGCCTCGGCAGACCCCGACCACACAGGCACCCGGATCTGGGACCCCCGGCCTCGGGACCAGGAAGTATCTCCCATCTGAAAGCTCCCGGCTGGGACATTCATTAGGGCCACTCCCCAGCCTGCGACAGGCAGCCACTGGTCCGGAGCAGGAGGCCTCATTTCGGCTGCTGTCTTTAATGACCAGCTGTCCTTGATTCCGGGGGAGAGGAAGGGGCGGGGAGCCGCTGCCGGTGTGCCCAGCGCCCGAGGGCCGGGGCGGCGCAGGAACCCGCCGAGTGAGCGCCCGTGTCCACGAGGCCCTCCCTGCTCCCGCCCTGCTCCCCTGTAGACCCACCTCCCACACGGAGCTCGTCCCCCTCTGCAGCCGTGTTCTTGAATGATCTCGAAATGCTGGACGTACTCCCGTCCCGTCCTGGCCTTACCCCCTTGGGTAAAATGCACAAAATACCGCCCACAGAGCAGAGACCCCCAGGCCTCTTGGGAGGACCCTGCCCCCGGTTTGGGAAGCGCCGGCTTCCTCCGGGGTGCGGAGCCACTGCAGTATTTCGCGCACCTCGGCTCAGACTCCAGCACCGTGAGAAGACACTGTTTGACAGGTCACTGCCGTGGTCAGGCTCCCCGAGCAGGGCCGGCCTCGTGGCGGACCTCCACTGCCCCCGCTGCCCGCTCAGAAGGGCGGGCTGCAGTCACCATCCTAAATTCCTGCCATCACCTATGAACTTGAGTTTCGTGAGTGACACTGATGGGACAAGGAGGTGCGGAGGCACAGCTCACCTGTGGAGGCCCTGACATGCCCTCCCCGCCTCCCTGGATACATCTTGGCCACCAGCTCCCCTGCCCCCCACTCCAGGGACCACCGTCACCCCGTCCAACCCAGGGGCCTGAGCACACCTCTTGGGGATCCCCTACCCTAGCTGACGGTGCCTGACGAGATTTTGTCGCCCCAATCCAGGTCCTGAGTGTGTCCCTACAGTGTAGTTTCAAGATTCTGAGGGTCACCTGTCCACAGAGGCTTGGGGGACAGGCCGTGGAGGGGGAAACGCTTAAGTCAACACCCCAACACCTGCCCCACACAGGGAGTAGATGTTGGGTTCTGCCTCTGGTTCACAGACATGCCAGAGCTGGGCGGCATCCCCCGTGGCTCTGCTCCTAGGGGACCTCTTCCTCTGCCAGCCTTCCTGAGTCGGCAGCAGGGATCTGCTCTGCCTGGCTGGAGGCACCCCAGAGAGAGCGTGCGCACGTCCCCTCGGATCTGCATTTACAGCTGCTGCTGCACTATGCAGAGACCAAAGGTAAAATTCATGCTAATAATTCAAAATTACAATTTTTCTTTATTGAAAACTGTATTATGTATCGACTAAAAGCAACATGACAAATTAAGAGACCCATCATGGAAGGAAAGAAAAAAGATTTCCGTTTTACGAATGCGGATGGTACTCGGGCTGGCTTTTGGAACAAGGGAGCCACAACCCTGTTTTGCACCAAGCCTCACAGACTCTGGAGCCCGCCCAGCTGCTCGGCTCTCCAAGAGGAAATGAATCATGTAAAACTCTGCCTCCCCACCCTCCGCTAAACAGCAGGTACCTGCCAGCCTCCCTCCATTGCCAAACGCACAGCGTTCTCAGAGCCAAGGAAAACCGGCAGGAGGCTGCAGCCCCTGCTTGGTGGACCGTCTGCTTCGCCCCTCCCTGGGCCCGAGGCCCCCCGAGGCCGGCAGGGGGGAGAGCGGCGCCTAGAGCAATCTCGGGAACGTGAGGGCGCGCGGCCCCCGGACCAATGGGGTGTGCCCGGCCTGATTAGATTGGCCCCAATGCTTTCAACATCAAACGGACTGACCCTGACACGAGACAGGCTGATTTATTATCCTGCCGGCTCTGCTGACAAGGAGCACCGTGAGCGTGGCTCTGTCTGGTCATTTCTCAAGCTCCCTGCACAGGAGTGGCACCCATATCCGCGCACACATTACCGCAGACAGCCCCGCCAGAATACTAAGAGGCTCCGAGTGCAATTGTTCTTAAGAGGCTCGGACGAGGAGTCTGATCGAGGACACCCGGAAAGGACTGCTGTGCGTGCCAGGGGACAAGCACGCATCACGCGGGGCAGGGGCAGGGGGTGCCGGTCAGGGCAGGGGGCCCTCGGCCCCGAACCCCAGCACCAGCCAGGGCAGGTGGTCACCAGGCTCCAGAAGCCCATGGTGGGGGCGCTGGCCCAGGTCCCCCCACACTCCTGACCCCCCGCCAGGGGGGCCTTGCTTACTCCTCAAAGCCTGAAGAGTCACAGCAAATAACACACACATCTAGCCGATCCCGCCTTCCCCGTGTCCCCATAAGCTCGGGCCTTTCACGTCACTCTCAGAGTCCATGTCCCTGCAGAGGACAGGGAGAGCAAGTTTCCCTGCAGCCTTCAGGGTGGGAAATGGGTAGCACAGGGGACATGGCAGAAGACATGTCACCTCCTCAGGACCAAGGTGCAAACGGCTTGTGTGGACCTGAGAGGCAGGAATTCCCAGGGAAGCCATCCATGTGCCCGTTATGTCCTTGGTCCACGTGTTAAATCAGGGCCTTGGGGATTTCTCCCCGTTAAGTCTCCGTTAGCACATTACAGGATTCCTTTGGTCCCTGAGTGTTAGAGGCAGCCTTCCATTAGGTCAACCCCAACCAAGAACTGGGTACCAAGGCTGCCAGGACTTCGGGTCCCCTGTGCGCTTGGATGTCCTCTTCATGGGTATGCCCTCAGTCTCCAGAGCCTGCAAGAGCCCAACAGTTACATGGGAATCGTCAAATTGTCCCTGGCTCACAAGACAGAGAGAGGACTCACAAGATGGCAGGTGTCAGAGAGCTTGGCAAGAAGCAAGTCCCACACACGCACAGAGAACGGAGACGCAGACAATGGGGCCCGAATCCAACCCATGTCTCCTCGGTGTCAGGCGCCCATTCCCTGACGGTTTTCTGCCATGTGTCGTGAGTATAGAGGAGCACCGGTGTCCCCTGGGCATGGGGGCTCCTGCTTCTGCAGGGAGGGCTGAACCCCTGAGAGGCGCGGGCACAACGACACAGAGTGAGGGGAGACTCGGCCACTCCCTCCCCGTGTGGGAGACGGGGCTGAGGTCTAACCGGCCGCTTCAGAATGGTCGTTCCTCAACAAGCCTGGGGCGATTGTGGGCCTGCACTCGGTTGCACAGCTTAAAAGGATGAGCATGCAAATGTAGGAGGCTTTGCCCTGAGAGTGGGCGTCTAATACTTGCACTCCCGGGAGGTCGATGAGAAAGTTTGAATGTAGCCATACAGCCCTCTGCTTAGGTACATTAAATAGGTACAAATTTCCCAGCTTTGGGGGAGAAGAAAGAGAGGGGAGTAGTGTTCCAGAAAGGCATTCAGTCAAGTCTCTTTACAACTGACGCGGAATTCTCCGGAACAGGAACACTCGGCGGCCGGCGCGGCCAGACCTGGTTTCCCGGTGCGGGAGACGAAGGGCCTCATCTGGGAAATGAGTCACTAAATTGGACAGAATCAGGAGATGACATCGGGGGCTCTGTCGAAGCCCCCGGGCCACTCTGCAGGGAAGCCCACACTTGACCACTGCTGCCCACGCTTCCAGACCCGCCGAACAGCGCCGGCCTGCCGCTCTCCATCGGGAGCAGCCGTCAGGGACGGCAGACGTCCGCGAGACGCCTCTAACAAGGAGGCAGCAACCAGAACGATCCAACGGGAACAAAGCAACCTGCAGGAGACAGACTGTGCGCGTAGGAAGGAGGGACTAAGAAGGGACCCTACCCTCAACGTCCGCAGCAGGATGAGAGAAGAGTGTGCACCGCAAGAGAGGAGGCTCTGACACGAAAGTCATTAGAGAACAAAAAGCCATTACATTAGTAGTCGTTAAACACATGACAGCGGACTTCGGGCTTCCACTGAAAATGTAGACGCTGACGAGGGTGTCGCTCCTACCGTTTACGACAAAAAACAGACACACAATCCACACAACACCTGCACTGAGTCCACGGAAGTCAGAGAACGAGGAGTCCAGACCCTTCCAGGTGACACAGCAGCCCCGCCCTCCCCGCGGAGACCAGGAAGGCCCGGTCCGAACACACCGCCGCGGGACGGGGTACGCAGCCCTGCCGGCCGGAACCCGGGGCGATCGGGCACACTCAGGGGCTCTTGTTCCCGCCCGTGCCAGGTGGCCTGGGGAGGGGCAGCAGCCACCCTGAGCCATGCGGAACCCGCAGGGAGGGCGCTCCACCATCCCCACCCCGCACTGCGCTGAGCCCACGGGGTCCCAGGACCGTGCTTACTCCGTGGAAGATGAGGGCTGGAGAAAGGTGCCCGAGGTGCAGGCATGGGGGGGGGCTGGTGGGGGGGCACCGACCGGGCACCCCCAGGATCAGCCCCACCACGGAGGGGCCAGGGGAAACCAGAGTTACGGGGAGGGTGGCCGGTCAGCAGAAGCCTGGCCAGGCGCCCCTACTGACTCGGTGCACTAAACCCCACACCGCCCGTGGAAGCAGGCATACCCGCCATCAGGAGCCAGAGGTGCAAGAGAACCCGACTCCGGCAGGGCCTGGACTGGAACCATCATACGGGGTTTTAAAATGCCCACGGTCGCCGTGTTGAAGGCCCTTGAGGAAAAAGTGGACAAACAGGAATTTCAGTAGAGGGATGGAAACTAAGAAGGAACCGGAAATCAGCCGGAAAGCAGCCTTGCCCGCGTCCAGCCGGAGCCACGGCACCGAGTTCTGGCCAAGAAAAGAGGGCAGAGTCCAGGAAAGCTGCCCGTGCAGCCCTCCACACTGCGCCCCTCCCCTGCGCAGCTGTGTACGGTTGCCCGGAGGAGGCTGTGGGAGCCACGTGCGGCCGTCGGTGGGGCCTCTGCTGTCCCGTTCTGGAGGGGCCGGAAGGACAATGTCGGGCAGACCCGCCCCTTCTCCACCTCCCACACTGCGAACATAGCCCTCACCGTACTGCGGGCGAACCGCGAATCCCTTCTGCGCCCACCACTGCATGTCGGGCTTCTCTGGGAGGTCAGAGCGTGTCACCTCAATGAATACACACCTTGGTAGCGTGACTTGGGGCGCTGGCATCGCAACAATGTAAAGTATGTCACTGGCTTAGTGGTTAAACGGTTGGTGACAGGGAGACTGATGTCAGGGCCTGGAAAGCTCGGGCCCTAGTCCATGGGGCAAACCCTTGGCTACCCTGTCATGTGTGGCATCAGGAAGGTAGGTCAGGTCCCCACTGAGCGTCTGGGCATAATGTGAATTAGGAAATTGGCTGATACGGGTGGGCTTGGAGCATGATTAGGAAACATCAGTGCTGGTTGGAAAGCAAAATGGCAGCTGCAAGTGTCCAGAGATGGGAGAGTTCTCGCAGTTCAGAAGCTCAGCTCTTCTAGATCCTCAGTGGGTGAGAGGAGTGGGCGAAGTGACAACAGCCAGTAAGAGTCAGCCCTGTGGCCAGGGCCAGATTAAGAACACGGCCCACCCGTGGGAGCGTCTTGGACTCACTATAGTCGTCACTAAACCAAGAGCTGCGAGTGTGGAGTCAGGCTGGAGAACCCTGTCTGGGAAGGAGCTCTGGGTGTTGGCACACAGAACACCCTGGAAGCAAATATAGCGGCAGAGAGAGTTGGCACCGGCCTTTTCTCTCCCTGCCTAGTATGTGAGCTCGCCACCCTGAGAGACCTGGGAGGGGCACAGACTGCTGAATCTGCAGAGCAGAAACGCCAGGGGCCGACATTCCTCGGACCCTGGCAGTGTAGCCCGTGACCGAGCATGGCCACCAGGTGCTGTGTCCTGTCTGAGAGCGTGGGTCACGGAGAACGGACTGCAGTGCGCGCCAGCAGGTTTCAGGCCTGCCTGATGGCAGGGGCGCTGGACGGGCCTGCCTTGTCAGGTGCATGTGAGCAGAATGAGCTTCTGGATGTTCAGCATTCCTGGTTCCCACCCACTTACTAAGCCTCCATCAAGTCCATGAGCTAGCAAATATTCTCCCAATATATCTTTCTTCTGTCTTAGTTAGCTAGAATCAAATTCTGTTGCTTGGCACCAAGAATCCTCAGAGTAGGTAAATGGGAGCTTAGCCTCCCACAGCAGTCACGGCCAAGCATCAGAGTCTTGCTGAAGGAGAAGCCAACGATGGCGGCTCTGCGGGGGAAAGCACCCAGTCCTTGGGTCGTAATGCATGTAGGACAAAGCTGCCATCAACAGAGGGCTGACAGAGCTTTGCTCCTAGGCACTGCGGGTTGATGCGAGGGAAGCCTGAAGTCAGATATGATACATACCCAAGAACGAGGGGTAGGCCAGTTGCAGAAGGCACGTTCCAGGGAGTATGTGCACATCAGGGACTGGCAGTGAAGAAAAACATCAGAAACCATCTGGGTTTCTGCACCAAGAGGCTAGGATCAAATGAGAAAAGAGGTGACAGAAAGTAAAATTTACTTCCTGAGCAGGTATGGATATCTGGCTGCTGTGTGCTGGCAGCTTGGTTCCTACATGAGCTGATGAGTCAGTTCTGTAAAGATCAGATCAGGATAAATAGAAAACCATGGCCTATGAATGGATACAGGAAGCCTCCATGTGGATTTCTTATCTTTGTGGCACAGAATGGAAAGCTAAGAAAATAGATGAAGACAATCACACATCATGATGGTGGTGATGGTGGTGATGGTGATGGTGGTGATGGTGGTGATGGTGATG